>JAYMSP010004108.1:0-17306 GCA_036897095.1 Plantago elongata
TGTGAAATCTTCTGATATGTTGAACTGCTGTACAGTGTGTTTTATGAACTGGGGGATATTTCTGATGTATTTCAGAAATTTTTGCATATGGATATTTAATGTTTCTATTTGCCAATTATATCTGGATTCTGCTTCCTTGCCTTTGATAATTATATAACTAGCAGGCAGTTTCTGGATGTTTCTATTGCTTTTGTGATGTTGTCCGTAATGTTCCTGTTGTGTCACTACTTACTACTAAGTGTTTGATTATACCTTCTGCTTTAAGAAATGGCTACTTTCTTGGATTGTGATTGGAGCATTCTATGAAATAATATTGCATGTTTGTATCTTGTATGCTTAGATATAATAGTCGGCTAGTCGCATGCATGTGATGCATCATGCAAGGAAGGGTGGATTTGAGCATAGTTTGAACTTTGAACACAAAACTCTCTGCGGAATATCCTGGTCTTGTTAACTAACTACTTGATGTTAAAGTCAATATATACAGATTCATATGCTTGTTTATCAAGATTTATTTTCCATGAAATGATCGTATAAATTCCTAATGCCTTGGGATACACCAGTATCTTCTTTGCTGGCTAGGTATTGTTTGTTGTTTTGTTTCGACTCTGTATTAGATCCATTCGGGTGTTGTGGTTGGCCGTAGAATGATACTTCAAGCACTGTGGAGTAGCAATTATGTAAAGAGTGAGCGGGAAGTCTATCATGTTAAATGTTATGATGAGAAATGATGCAAAAAGCGGAGTATTCTGGTGGTCTATGTTGGTAATTGTTAAGCTGTAGTATTAAAGTAGCTACTTCCACTAAAAGGATTTGAGTATGCTGTATGCGTACTCAAAAGCAAAACATAAGAACATCTTACTGCAGTATGAAACACTATGTTGCATCTTTTAAGTTAGTTTTACTGTAAACATGTCTAATTTGACACCTGATCTGCAGACGGGAGCGAGCCAGGCAATGTAGATAATGGCCTTTGTTGCCAGTTCAATATGCAATCAACATGTATCCATGACTGTCTAGTGGTTGACAGGTTTAGAATGGGCAAAATGTATTGAAATGACAATAAAATCACTCGTAGCCATTTCCCAACTGATGTGATTGATTATAGATTTAAAGGGTTTTTATATATTAGTCAGAGATAGGGCATATGGAAAAGAAAACTGGGAGAATTATGGGCTGGTAACATCGATAACGTATTGGAAAAAATGATTGATGTATTATTTGTATTCTATGATGTAACAAAAAATTATATATTGTCATGTTAAAATATACAAATTTAAGTGTGAAAACTGTATCATTTGCATTACAGTTTTATGTCATTTTTTACAAACATTTTATTTTTCTGGATCATTGTTAGTAGAAAAGTTTATAGTTAGGCCCTTGACGTGAATTTTCCCAACAAAACTATCCAATCGAAGAGTACCTATTATCCTTCGAATTCATTATTTGGGACACAATCCAAGGTCTATGAAAGAGTGCAGCGAATTGATGACTATCCTATACATGCCAAATGATATTGCCCAACCATAATCTACTCATGCATGCTATTGAGTTGCATGTAATACGTGGCAAGTGGCAACCTTAAGGTAGTATGCCTATTGTTGAGGAAAATGATTTAATGGTAATCATGTGTCTTCATTTTCAATTATGATGGTACATTTTCTCCATGGATATCAAAAGAAGTATTCAAGCATTTTGTTCCCCTCTTATTATAGGATCATCATTTTGTTTTCTTAATGGGCCTAAATCCATATACTAATATTCTTGAAGATGATAAGGCTTGATACTCGAGGTCTTGAGCCATGAATAGTATTTTAAAATGTATCATGTGCACATCAGATTGGGAAAATTAGTGGAAAAGATCTATTTTACCTCTAAATTCAAAATTGAGATCTCATGAAGAAACATGTACGATATTAACGTGAAAATATACAATAGAAGGTTAAAAGAACAAAAGAAAATAGTGTGATGAAATACAATAAGATAAGATGCGTTTTTAGAGCAATTGATTCCAAAAGTTCACTAATCCGTTCTTGCCCCCTAAACCACTAAACTTCATATATTAGAATTATATGTAGTTTTATTTAAAAATTAAAATAATAATAAAAATAAAGAAGGTGAGGAAAAATGTACTTTTAATGAAAAATTGTGTAATTTTTATGTAAAGTCGAGATTGTTAACTTACTTTATTAGTAATGTATAAAGTTTAATAGAACCGACTATATGGAGTACATTGATTGATTTCGGTGAAGTTGAAACTATGTTATTCGACAGTTTGTACATGATGAATTGAGCAATGGACTTTCCATCGTCTATTTAATTAATTGACCGTTTCTACATGATCCTTTTAAACAAAATTAAAGATAGTGGTAGAAAATGATAAGATTAACATTGGACCTAATACTATCAATGTTGATCTTTCTTCTCCTACTATCTAGTTTGAATTAATGACGATAGATGCCTGTTTAGTCACTCCCATGGGTGTGAGATGAAGACAATGTTAACGAAATCTACATAGATAATGAAAGTCATTAGCTAGTTGATTGCAATTGCGAGACCGAATAACAACTTTTATATTAATGTTTGGTGCATGTATTATATATGACGGTCGATCGAGTCTCTTGACAAAATGGTGACCACTTAGTAAGAAGAATGAAAAGATGTCCTTATCCTATTCCAACATTAAATCCATCCAGCAAGTAATGGTCTGTCACTTGTTGATTAATTAGCTAGTTTTTATGTCTGTCTCGAGACACTTTCATGTACATTTCTTCTTTTTTTTTGTTGAACATGGTGCCCAATTTAAGAACAAGATTACATTTTAACATGAAGGTTGCACGCGTTCCTTGGAAAACAATGTGAAAGGATCGATCTTGCAGCGTACCCTTGCTACAAAGGAGTATCTTATACCTACCTGTGCTGTAAGCGAGTATGACCTTTGTACAAAACAGTGTGAAGGCCCTTAAAGGTTCAAGTCATCCAAGATTTCAGTTGTGCGTAATCGATTAGAGTATAAATAAACATTAAAGTACCCGTAGACTGATTAATAAGTTGAGACACCATGTACACGTTTAATATACATGTAGGCTGGCTGATTAATAAGTTGAGACAATATATATATATTCAAGAGTTCACCAACTCGATTTAGTTAGTTAATTTCCTTCTTATTGTGAAATTTTTTGGTTCAAACTTGTCAATTCATTAGAATGGTTTAACAGAGACATCAATGTATATTATAAAGACTCTCAAAAGTATGCCCTATAGTTAGTTACATTGCAATATAAAAGCATTCAAAATATATTCTCATTAGAATGGTTGTTAAACAGAGACATCACTATCCATTTGATTGTGTATTTTCAAATTCCTCAACCAATGCACTAGCCTCTCATTTATCAACAACGGTAGGCCGGACATGTATATAGATTTTTAACAAAACCCGTTTTACCAGTTCCCTATGAAGTTTATGTAATTATAAAAGAGTATACATGAAGTAACTAGACTGGAATTAATATTGGTACACAAGTCAGTGAAGTCAAAAACTTGAATGTGGAATAAACTAAGATTGATGTGAATGGTAAACATTCTCATGCTCATATTCAAGAACATGGAGGGTTTGTTTTTCCTCTTGTAAACGATGTTAAGTTGAATTAAGAGAGAGGAGCCATCATTTTCCTCAATTGCAGCAGGCATGGTCCGCAAGGATATTAATTGAGAAAAACGATATAATGACGAAGAATAGTACAAATTAACTAATATACATTTAGATTTGCCCAAAGTCAAACAGTTCAACTTGTAGTGCATGTGTTGGATTCTTACAATCTAACAAATTCAACAAGGCTACTGTTTAAATACCTCTAAATCATTAAGGAGCATAAACTATATGTTCATTTTTGGTTAATTTATGTTGAAACCCCTTACATAATATACTACAAGTGTATATTAAAATTACTGGCATGGGGAGTCCTAAAATTTTCTTCACAAAATACATATTAATTAACTCATCTCCTATTTCATAATTATCCTCCTTATATATTGTATAAAATTATGAAACTCTTATTCTATGCGTAAAAGTACCAAATTAATATATGGACCCACATAATTTATTATTCCAAAAAATTATAGGAGCTCTTTATTTTTAAGTAATATTTTAGGGAGTACTCAAGTATATGATTAAAGTTTTGTGAGCTATATCATTTTTGAATTTTTAAAATTTTAATATTTTATTATTTATTTTACTTTAAATTTGAGTATAGGTAATTTTTTGAGATTCTTATAAGATGTGATCTAAAAAGGGAGTAGGTGTGTATATCTTAATTTATGTTTATATTTTTCAAGTGTAAGTGCAAATTAGAGGATGATGCCGAATCTTGAGTGCTTAAATAATAATGTGGTTATTTTTAATATATAAACTATGAATAAACCATCTACCTAGCTAGAGTTGTTTAATTTCCGCAAGATCCTATCCATATATCACAAACTTTTCGTTTTCATGTATCTTGAGATCAACATTATATGTACAAACAAGATCATCTCTATCAAAGTTGCAATGGAGAGTTTAATTCTGATGGAACTCGTTTTGGTATTCTAATAGAGTCTCAATACGAATTGCAACGGTAAGACCCTGGAATGAGTCTCTAAATTTTAAGAAGCGCCAATTGTATTACTTTTATTATCATTTTTGTTTTTCTTATTTTTTACTTTTACTTTTCCTTTTTATTAATTTTCTTTTGTTGTTTATTTAATCTTTTTTTTGTCATTTCATTAATAAAAATATAATAATTATATAAATAACAATATAAAATAAATTATACATTACTTTTTAAAATATTAAAGACATATTATTTGAATTAAAAATTACACTAGTAGAAAAAAGAAATACATATCTTGAAAAAACATGATTGTAAAAAAGAAAATACATAAAAACGCTCTTGTTGTAAACTAGATTAATGACCCATTCTTAGGATTGTCCCATGGGGTAAATTAATAAATAATAAAAAAATATTAGTGTAATTTTATTATAATTAATTAACAACATTTAAAATCAAATCAAGAATAACGTTTGAAGGAAATGAGAAAATAAAATTAAATGAATAATTAATTTTGAAAAAGTATTAAAATAAAGTAGATTTGAGCCTCACTGTTGGAGTAGTGAATTATGCGGAATTGTAAAGTAAATTGTAGTGAGTGGAATGCTGACGTGACAGAGATTTTAAGACTGAATGAGTTGTATAAGACTGAATGAGTTGTAACTGATACAAGTGAATTAAATATATATGAAACAATTGATTCATTGGTATTTATGTATAAGGTATTAGGTACGTATTGATTGTTAACAATCTTGAATTGCAGAAGTAGTGGGTTTAATTTTGATTAATTAATTGAGTTGGGAGTTTGTATCATACATTTGATGTTGACTGGGAAAAGAATTATACATGTAAGGCTGATGCTAAATATGAAAATATGTCGGTTGAAACATTCCAACATTTGAAATTTAATGGTTGGTACATATAGTTGAAGTTTGTTGGCTTTGGTCATGTCATGTGTAAATAGAAGAAAACTTACCCTTTGAGAATTAGAAACTTTACATAATTAAGATGATTTTGGGCGGCTCATCTAACCTGAAACTTGAACCTTTTGTGAGCTGAGAATTTGAGACGTTACATGATTTAGTTTGACTAGGTACGTAATTAATGAGGTCGGAAGGGCACATACACATTTCCGCACCAAACAAATTGTGACTAAATGCCTTGGTTTCCCATGTTACCACACAAAGTATCATATTCCGCATCACCTTTGCGCGGGAAATCTCAACGGTTAAATAGTAATTAGACGCCGAATATTCCTTAATCACTTTACACGCTCATCGGTTATAAATCCAGATCAGCCTTCCTTCTTTATATAGTTTTAACCGTCGAAATTCGCTAGTAAAATAGCATAATTAACGTAACAACCTAACTACTAATTAATTGAAATTTGACTTTGAATATTAGTGCGTTAGTGATAAATGAATCACAATGATCAAAATTATGATTTTATTAGTTGTAATATACTCTAATTTGGTCCAAAATTCTCACAAATTATTTTTAAAAAAAATCATATCATTTGAAAGTGTATGCTTATTTATAAACATCGCCATTCGCCATCTTAAAAAATGTTGAACTTGGATAAGTGCATATATTTGGTTTTTGGGTACTTGGAGTTGAACTTTTGAATGACATTTTAGAACAATACTGAAAATATAGATGTTAGGGTTCAATCTGACAATATTAGAGCACTAGTTGTAAGATATTTATTTCGTAATTTTATATTCTATTCTGTTAAAATATTAAAAATGTTTAGTTTTCGAGTATCTTAAAATTATTCAGTGTGAACGATCGTGTAAAGATGAGACATGCATGAGTGGTTTGATTGGTGAGAATGTGAACAATTGAGATTAAGTGTACTTCAGTGTAAAAACCATTTGATACAAGACTTAAAATTCGAAAATATACGTGCCTAAATTGATGAATAAAGTTTAATTTTGACATCACCGATTAGGTCCGCAAGAAAAAGGTCAGCGTGAACAAGTTGTAGCTATGCGGTCGATTTAGTCAAATTCCCATGCCGTGTCCGTAAATCAACGTGCCAACTTAAAATAAACAAACTAAACTTTCGATAAAGAACGACAAAAGAACCTGTGAGTAAGGACCCACTTCAAAAAGGTTCGCTTGCAAAACACCGTCAACTTTCAAACTCTCCATATATATACACTGAATTAGTTGCTCCTCAACTCTATCATTCATTCATTCTGTTATTCACCAAACAATCATATATACTACAATTCAAAACCACAAGTTCAATAACTCTTTAGCATACATTATACATGGCAATGAGAAACTTAACAGCTTTTCCCAAATTTCTTACGCTCTTGTTTGTGGCCATCATGGTTATGGGTTCACATCTGCAAGCTGTTCAATGCCGAGCCCTTCGTGCCGTTCCAGAAATGACGACGACAACACCAATGTTCTCAGTTCCGTCGACCAAGAGTTCCCGTGTTGGTACGGGTCATACACTTAGGATGTTGGCTACGATTCTAGCATCAGGACCAAGCAGGAGAGGACCGGGCCATTAGATGATCGATGTTCCACAAGTTTAATTTGTCATGACTCATGTGCGTACATGATTTCATTCTAATTTAACTATATATACACCTTAGCCGGAAGATAGCGAAACTCAGCCCTTCATTCCTTACCTAGGCCCGGTGACATTCCATGGAAGATATCTATCAGATATGATCATATGAATGGATGCTCTGGATGGGTTTTGATCATGTCAGTCTAGGAATTGTTTATTTTTTGCTCAATTCATACTTATATCTTAGGTATATTTTACATCATGTTTGTATACCAAGCAGAAATGGAAATGGAATTGTTTGAAATCAAATCCATTTTTTTTTCTATTCATGTTTATCGTGTGAATATGATGGAACTTGACCTCCTCTAATTTTTATTTTCTACTCAATACTTATTTATTGTATTTATTTCAGCTAGCAGGTTATCTTGTTAGGCCTGTGAATCATGATCCGCGGGTATTTTTCTAGAATATTCTAGTGGGCTTAGCCAATTAGGTTAGGTCAGGGTTCCACTATGAGTTACCTATGAAATGTTGTAACCCTCATTTTACGCGAAGAATATATTGAGAAAAGATGCGTAGATGTTGCAGAATGTTTATAGGAGACTACATTTGTTTTATTCAGAGATGGCCTTATGGCTCTGTATGTAAGAAGTCTCGGAGTGTATCATGCATCAGGATACCACAAAAGTTCATAAAGGCTAGCTAGGTGCCTTTGCGAGTCTGTAAGATTGAATTAACTACGCCCAGGTAATCAATGGCTAGTGATCTATCGATTGAATTAACTACGCCCAGGTGAGTATCAATTCATAAAAATAAAAGAGTCTCTAGAAAAGATGAAAATCTGACTCGTCACTAGTTCCCCTCTAGTGTGCTCAAACCACAATGTCACAGTAGTTCACTCCAATAAAGGAGCGAGGCGCAGGCGCGCAGCCTATAAGCGAATTAGTATTCTAGCCAAGCCTAGGCCTATGGCCTACCAACTCCAACCAAAGAGCAGACTTTCAAACATCAAAACGTATGTTCAAATTCCGTTTGACATGTGACCGTTAGGTGAAGATGTAACACACTTTTGGAAAGGGCTGTAAACACTTGGTAAAGGTTGGAATATAATTAGACTATATATGAGATGAAATTTATCTCATCGCCCTTGCTTGATTTCTATGTACTTGGTATATACTCAAATTAAGATTCGACAACAGTGCTACCTAGTCGTTTGTAGAAGTTTTTTAATTTATACCGCGTGATGATTGCAAATAAGAATTAACATATAGCAGGGCTATTAATTCCTGCGTTTAACATGCCCTAATATCAAATACCAGGCCGGCTTCATAGTGGCAGAAGAACACAGCAAAGAAGGATGGGTACTGAACAAGTGATCTCTCATATAGCAATCTTGATATAAATTGTAAAATTTGTATTTTTAACTATTTATTCGCAAGTTATAATCGACGGTTCCATGGCGACAGAGATCTGTCTGTCACAAGTATCGGGATCAATGCTCACAACTCCCTCTCCCTGCAAATAAATAAATATTATGTTAAGATTACAGAAGTCCATTATTCTAAAATCCAATGCAGTGAGGGGATATGAACATGTTTACCTTGGCTATATTCCTTAAGAACGTCGTTGTGTAGTTTCCTGTAGGGAATATAGCTTCTGTGAGGTCTGCCAAGACTACATGAGGCTGTGAGATAGCTCCATCATACCAATCTATAACATACACAGGTAAATGGAAGTAAATCTTATGGGGAAGGGGTTTTGCACGGATCCTTTTAGGCCGTTCATTGGCTTTTCTGTTGACAAGCTAGGGAAATTGGACTTGAAAATACAGCTAAAGTGTGATTCAAAAGACCAGAACTTACCCGGATAGGCAGAATTCTGCACCTTTTTATCAAACCTCCAGAGGCTTTGATTAGTCATAAATGTGAAACAGGATTGATCCTCTATGCCCAAATTTTGGAGAAACGTTGAAGCGTTATATGTTGATGGATCGGGACTATACGTTCCATCAATTACCACATCTACAGTCTGAACAATATATCCATCAGCAGAGATGATAAACTTGACAGTTCGAGGAGAATATATGAAATGATATCTGCAAACTACGTAACATGTTCGCATGCACGCCATAAAAATAACTTACACATAAAATGGCATGAAATGCCTCCAAGTCATCAGCTGTTGTAATATTATAGGTAACTTTGTTAATCGAATCATCAATGTTCTCTCCTCCTGAATCCTCCACGTACTGCAATACGTAAAAAAGAAGGTGAAGTTGATTTCCAGTGTAATCGATGAGAATGAAAATCTACCTGGATATATACATGCTTGCACGCCCTTTTTTTTTCCTTTCCAAATTTGCCTAATTTTATGATGAGATCCTAAAAGATAATAAATCTAGACGGTATATCACAGCGAAAAGGTGAGATGCTTTAATTATTATACCTTTAGCTTATATGGCTCTTTTGTGAAAGACCAAATGCCCTGTAAAACCGAATATGATTCAGATCGCGAAAAACAGAGTTGATATGTACACAGAGAAGATGTCAATATTGAAGTAAATAAAAGAAGCTGAAATAAATAGGTGGAAAACTATACTTCATCATAATCCATCCAGGCAACAATAGGTTTGAATGGTGGTTTTCTGCTGGCTGCAGACTTAACCAGGCACATATAGTTCGACTTTATCTGTAAAAGCGTGAAACAAAATTACCCTTATGTAGAATTGAAGCTAAAGCATGCTAGTATATTCAATTTCAAAAAATGGCAAATCGCTTTATACCAACGCAGATCAAGAATTAACAAGCTATACAATCACAATGCGTACTGATCTTGAGACACTGATTATATATATTGAATTAATGTCATTAGTTGATAGTCTTCACTAACCGAATCATAGACTTGATTTGCTCTTGTTTCCAAGTTGGCGAAAACTCCCAAGAACTTGATCCATTCTGCTCGCTGCCAAGGAGAGATTAGAGATGAGTAATGGAGGTCACTGACCAGATCAAATTGTATTGATCTTTTATACTGTAATATTTGTGATATCCTGGCAAAATCCTATAAAGTCTCCCATGTGTGAGCATCTCAGCACAAGCAAACATTGGAAGAGCAATTGATGAATCAGTTATCATACAATGGAGTTGTACCCTGCGCCTTTTGGAGTAGTACTTAATTAGTTTGTTAGGGATTGCAGTTGTGCTGACTGCATATCCTGTTGTACATTAGATTAGTTCGAATTAGTTATCTCCTCATTCTATTTAACCATAACATCACTTGTAAAATAGTAAGAAAGAAGAGCTGATGAATTCTAAGTAAACAGTTGTACAGCTAGAAATGGAGTTGGTACAACTGCAATCCCTAGTAACACATTTAGTACCAGATCCGATCGATGTTTTGACTTCAGAGGATAGCTTATTTACTTCAAAATGCCCTGTTTGTAACTATATATCCATCAAATTTGTTATGAACACATGCCTATATGTACAAGATATGACACAGATCACAATTTTTCCTTGAAACAAGTTGTGAAATTTGTGCAGAAATATACAAGAACGAAAGAAGCAATAATCGTTATACCTGGAGCGGATATTGCTCACCCATTGGGAGAAAAGTAGCAAAGTTGCAAAGTTGAGTTTGGTTTGTGTCCATAATGAAATGAGCTGAGAAGTTAGCAAACTGTTGTATATCTGTTTTATTGATCATCTGTATTTGACCCTCATTGTAAAGCTTTAGCACACATTCAGAAGCCACTGTATTTGATGTAATGCCCTTCAGATTTTCGAGTAAACCTAGCAGCTGTTATCATCAGAGTGACAGTTGATCGCGAATTAGTCAATTGTTGTAGGAAAATTTTCAATTCAATTTCTGAACCTGGTAAAGATTTACCTCAAAGAAAGAAACTGCGAAGTTGGAAAAATAGAATTAGTAAAAATCAGGAGAATGGTGAATGAAAATTGTGTACAAATTTGGAGGTTCAAGAAGCAAATTTACCTGGAAAGTAATCAGTGTCAATGGAATAATTTGAGAGTGGGACTACAAATGATTTTATCCTTGATGTGCAGTATTTTGTTCTGTTTGCCATTTTGGAGTTGTTCTGTATTGAGAAATTAAGAATTAGAGTTAAAGAAAAGATCTGCCACGAGATAAAAATCAATATTGTCACTACCTCGTAATGTGTTGTACAGTGTAACATATATTGTGGTATTGCAGACGAGGTAGTAAAGAATAAACCAAGAAAGTAATATGTTGTTACTTTTCCTTTTAAACAACATACTCCTAGTTTTAGCTTTGAGCCCCATCAGAGAAAAGATTGAAATTAATCCTGATCAGTTGATTAATTCACTTACACTTAACCTGTAATTGTAATTTGGCTATAATTGGACAAATTACAATAATGTTCCATCTGACAAGAAAATGACCACTTGAAACAAAAGAACAAAGAAACAAAAAAAGATACTCCAGAAAACAACATTTGCACATCACTTTATATTGTTTTCACACATTAGCACTGACTTCCCTAGCTAATTCATGTCTCCATTTCTGTAAGGAACAATCATCCACACAATCCAAGTATCATAGCAAAGCAACAAATTACCTGGAGCAGAAGATAGCTCTTTCCATCAATGCCATTCTTGATGACCTTAAAAGTCTGCCCATAATATATCCTCAGGAAGACGGCATCTTCCACTTGTGAAATGTTGCCTACTTTCGGAGCCGAAGCAGCTTCCGCACCATATTCAACGATACCTCCCGAAACAGAACACAAGATCACAATGGCAAAGCAAATGTGCTTACATTGCCAACAGCCTAACAATGTTGTACACATACTTGGCTACCCTGAAACAAGAATCCAGAAAGACTCTAGTTAGAACTATATAAGTATTTTTTGCTGAATAGGTGGTTTCAAACTTGAAACAGTGTGTTCAAATGATCAACATAGATATGAACATCCTGTTTGAAGCGTGATCTGTTTGTGTCCCTCTGCAAAAGGGAGGTGTTTGGTAGTGGTTACTCCACTTGTGACCCGTGAACATACATACATACAGTTTAACCCACACTTTTTGTCATCTTCTTCCCATCCCTTTGTCTTTGTTTTTTGCATTCCAAGATTTGCTTCTCTAATCACAAAATCGCATCTAACACAAAGTAAATTCACTTTTAATTTTTAACTAGTCACATTCTTGTATACAACTTAAAGCTAGCTAATGCATCCCCCTCTCTCTCCCTGCCTCTTTTTAGGCGACTCATTTACTATGCCACAATAACGATCGTTTATTTCAAGTTTTAACAATCAAACATATATACATGTATAATCATAAACTACCAACCTGATATGATGCATTATTTCTAGTACCAAGTGTCAAAACTGACTATGGGGTCGTTTTCTTCTTTAGATTGGAATGAATTAAATTATCACCAATCCAATTACATGTGCTTAAGCATCAAGAATTTCTCAATCAGCTGGATTTAAAAAGATTAAGAGTTGAGGCCATTAACTCGTCTAGAGAGTAGAGACCCCTTTCGAGTGCCTGGCCACTAACATCATCAAAGATCTGAGAACGCCCTGATCACAAGTGAAACCTGAAAGGCTGAAAGTCTGAAACTCCGACTACCATGAAGTGAAGGCCCAAGTGGAAGCGTGTCTAGGGCCAGGCCCAATTTAAACCAGGTTAAGGGCTACTATGATATGAAAGTGAATGGTGGGTAGAGACACACAACCACCTTGAATGGTGACGAGTCATCATTACTTCATGAATTGTTTTTATCTTTTTATTTATATATTAATTATATTATAAAAATGTTTAAATGTTGAAATAAATAAATTTACATCTTTTTTAAGTCGTTTTATAATTTATTAAAATTTAAAATTCATTTTTTTATATTTTTAAAAATATATTTAACATTTTTTTATATTTTTATTAATAGTGTTTAACAATCAATATTAATAAAAAATTACTTTTAGAGGGTGTTTTATAATTTAAGTTTAATTAAGAGAGAAAATGAGTTCGAGATGGAATGATCCAAAAATCTTTAAGAGTGGTCCTATTTATAAATTTCGAAGAAACGAATCCGTTGGTGATATTTATTTATTTTTTTAATTTTTTATTTTTCGAGTTATTCGCAATTAAAATTAAACAAAATATAAAAAAGTAAAATAAAAACAAAGTGGGAGAGCGGGTAACGTGTGGCATCAGCTGATTACCTGCTGCTATACATGCGCAACGCACGCCGCGCCGCGTAACAATTGGGGCGTCGTTATGTAACCATTCGAGACATCACGGCGCGTCGTCTTTTTGAAGACGGTCTAAATGATTTTGATCTTGGGAAGAGATCAAATCGTTTTCCTTTGAAAATTATTAATTTAGAAAATAATATATGTATTTCGTTACACTAACATGCAATTAAATATTATACTTTCGTCTTACTAAATATATAATTTTTTTACCTTTATTTTTTTTCACACGGTATATTTTCACTTAATATACAGTTTTTTTCATTATTTAAATTGATTTTTATTGAGGGGTCTGTTCTTAAAAAACTTTACCCAGGGAGCTTTGACACCAATTTATCTCAGATCAATTAGTTCATACTTCATAGGAATATACATTCAGAGGAAATGAATAACCGTACAAGATCGATCATGGTCCAAATATAGTTACCATAACCCTATTTAATTTTACGAATGAAAAATATGCAAGTAGAAGCAGTGACGAGTGAAAGCACCAATTTGCCACAAAATTCATGTCAAAATAAGTTAATTACCACATGCGGCGGCACCTAAATTATATTAATTAGTCACCACACTTTTGGAAAGTTGAAAGTTGAATTGAACAGTCAACTATTCATGACCAAAACATACTTCCCTTTCTTTATTTCTTTTCTTTCCCCCCCTTGCATGCATGCAGTCTATAGCTAGTCTATATAAACTCTAGAGTTCCACACATATTTCCACCACTTATCATACAATTCAATCATCTACAACACTATCAGAATTAAGCTGCAACATTCTTAGAATTCCTCAATTCAATTTACTTCCAATATAATCTGTGCAACTAGTACACTAATCAACTACAATGGCCAAAATCCAGTATTTAGTCACATTTCTTATAACTACTCTTCTTTTCAGTTTAATTTTCATTCACAACGGGGCAGAGGCGCGGCCTCTGATAGAAACTAATGTTCAGCATCAAGAGTCCATTGACAAGGAGATCATCAAAGTTCTAGATGGATTATACGTCCAAGCGATAAAAACTGGGGGACCGAGTAACAAAGGAGGAGGGCATGCGGCAACAAATGCTTTAACTCTAGAAGGAATCAAGAAGTCTGGCCCTAGTTCTGGAGGGGGCGGACATTAGAGTTAACTCAATTGCCAGCCTCAGTTTGTTGCTTCATTTCTTTAGTTTCTTATCACTATTTGCTAGGGCTAATTAATTAATTAAACCATAAGATGCATATAAATATATGCAATAATTTTTTCCTTATATCTTCATTCTTATTAGTTTTATCAGGGCATGCATTGTTGATTATTTGGGGTTAATGAATGGTTCTTGTATCATCTCTTCAATCACAAGTGAAAATTATATTAACTAGTATTTTTTTTTCAAATTTCATAAATTAACGTACATTATTATTTTATCGAGTATGTATTTTTTTTTAAATTTCATAAATTAATTAGTCCGGCTCGTTAACAAAACGTGTCAAAAACATTTAATGAGTTTGAGCTCGGCTCGAACTTAAAAAGATACGGGTATTAATGAGCCTTATCCATAAAAATATTTTAAAAATATATAAAAAATACTATATGTATTAAAATAATTATTCTTAATGAGCTTTATCGAGTAGCTCAATAACGCAACTAATTTAAGTCCGGGTCCGCTCAAAATAACTTATCAAGTCGAGTAGAGCATTACTAAGCCGAATCAAATACTTAATAAGGCTCGAGCATCCTTACGAGTGAGGTGTATACAACTTCATAGTCATCGTCGAGATCATATTTGGCAAGAAATTCAAACGATATTTGATAACCTATATGACAAAAATAACCAGACTAGTCCTTGATGGGACTTGGGAGCCCATGCCCACCATATACTTGCCAAACAAGGAAAATTCTTCACAGATAGAGAATGCTGATCTCATCTCATAAGCATATATTTCCCCTGTACAAAACTCACTTGATATATATTACATCAAACCATGTAATTAACTATACTCTCATATCACCAATCTGCATTCAAAATTTCCGAGACTAAAACACTACTGTAATACTCATGGAATACTACACTTTCCTTTTACTTGCATCACTTTATCCTTTCCAGTTTTACTTTTTATCTTAACAAAATTGCTGCAAAACAAGAACAAGAATCTACCACCAAGCCCACCTTCACTGCCTGTCATAGGGCATCTCCATTTACTTAACAAGGAAGCACCACACAGAGCATTAAACAAACTGTCCCACAAATATGGTCCTGTACTCTCCCTAAAGTTCGGTATTCGCTCTGTAGTCGTAGTTACATCGCCAACTGCAGTCGAGGAATGTTTCACGAAAAATGATATAGTGTTCTCAAACAGGCCGCAGATTCTAGCTGGCAAGATTCTGAATTACAACTATACCACAATGGGGGCTGCACCTTATGGTACTCTGGCGGAACCTTCGTCGCCTGGCTAACCTGGAGGTATTTTCCACGGCTCGTCTAAACGAGATGATGTGCATACGGCAGGAAGAGGTTAAGTTACTGGTCAAGGACTTGTGCCTAAGTTCAGGGCAAGGTTCTGTCAAAGTTGAAATGAAGTCTATGTTGTCTGAGCTTTCGTTTAACATTATTACAATGGTTATGGTAAGAAAGAGGTATTTTGGAGATCAAATGGAGAATGATGACGAGGGTAGGCAGTTTCCTGAGCTTATCAGGGAAATATTTAGTTTGAGCGGGTTGACGAATATAGGAGATTTCTTGCCATTTATGCACTCGTTTGATTTTCAAGGAACTGAGAACAAAATGGTGGTTATACAAGGAAAATTTGATGCGTTCCTACAAGGTCTAATAGAGGAGCAGAGAAGGAAAGATCATAGAAAGAGCAATTTCAGTAGTCGAAAGTCAACGATTGAGTCGGTATTAGCATTGCAAGAATCAGAACCTGATTTATACTCTGATGAAATCATCAAAGGACTAATTCTGGTATGTCCTTATTTCTCTTATGTTTTCAAGTAGCCTAGGCCTTGTTCTTTTCCTCATGAACTCATATATGTATCCACTTTTCTGTATAAAGAAATTTCACTAGTGCCATACAAAAATGTCAAAAGTGGCATGAACTTTAATGCTTTACAAAGGCAATTTCCCATGGTTTTCTCTTTTCCTCTTCATGTACTGATGTACCTGACATTTGAAATTGTGCCAATGTAACAGATGCTACTGATGGCTGGTACAGATACATCTGCACTTACGCTTGAATGGGCAATGGCGTTATTGCTTAACCATCCAGAAGCTTTGAAGAAGGCCAAAGCTGAGATTGATCACTACGTTGGCCATGATCGGTTGGTGGATGGGTTAGATCTTTCTAAGCTCCCATATCTCCAAGGCATAGCCAAAGAAAGTATGCGACTCTATCCAGCTGCACCACTCTTGGCAGCTCATGAATCTACAAGCAATTGCACCATTGAAGGGTTCGACATACCTAGTAAAACTATGTTGTTAGTCAATGCTTGGGCTATTCAAAGGGACCCTGAAGTATGGGATGATCCTGAGAGTTTCAAGCCAGAAAGATATGAAGGTTTGGGAGATGAAATGTACAAGTTTAAATTGATACCGTTTGGATTAGGCAGGAGTAGTTGTCCTGGCGCTGGTTTTGCCAACAGAGAGGTGACATTGGCTTTAGCAACACTGATCCAGTGCTTCGAGTGGGAGCGTGTTAGTGAAGATTTACTTGACATGGCTAAATGTTCAGGACTTACTATGCCTAAAGCACTTCCCTTGGAGGCTATGTGCAAAGTTCGTGAGGAAATGGTTAACGTCCTCTCTGAAATTTAAGATTTGTAAATCCAGTTCAAAGTTTATGTTTGTTCGGGCTTGCTAAATTTAGTATTGCTTCTCACTCTACTAAGGTTCATTTAAATGGTTAAGGTTCCATTGCATCAAGAAGATACATGAATTTCACTCTTTGTTAACGAACTATTTTCCCTATCTATTCTCACTTTA
>JAYMSP010004109.1:0-17302 GCA_036897095.1 Plantago elongata
ATCATCACTACCCTTTCCAATCGGGTAGTCATCCCAAATAGGGTACTCGTTCCAGTTCGTCTCACAACAACGCTCCTTAGTAGTGAACAAATTCTCAAATCCATCTTGACTATTGACACACAAGAAAGTCATAAATCGGAACATAGTTTTCAGAAATCTACTACTTGACGTCACACAAGATTTGACCTATCAACCCTAATTAGATTCTGATCTCCACCGTTCAGATTCTAGATCAATGAGTTGTCTTGCAGATGGAAAAATTTCGTGATGATCCAACCTGAATCAATGAAAAACTATGTTTTACTCGGACTGTGTTGTGCTGTCAATGCTATACGGAAATTGTCTTTTCTTCACCAAAATCGGCCCAGATCACCTGAATATGATACCAACTGATGCAGCGTGCGTGGTTGATTCACAAGAACGATAAACTCAAGACTTGCTGATTCAAAAGAATATCAAGAATTCAATGGTGGATAATTTTTAATTCAAAGTGTGTGTTATTCATGCGACAATTTGATGGAAAATGTGTTAATTCACACTAATGCACCTTAATTAGGTCAAATTTAGCCGACGGAGTACTAAAATTGGACAAATAAAAAATGTAAGGTACCAAAATTAGACGGTCACAAAATAAAGTACCTTTTTAATAATGATTGAATTTTTTTAAGGTTAAAATTAACGGTTCCGTCAAATTTGACTGACAAAGTACCCAAATTGGACAAGTGAAAAATATAGGGTACCAAAATTGGACGGTCACAAAATAAGCTACCTTTTTCGGCAACCACACAATTTAAGGTACCTTTTTTGGATTTTTATCCAGGTAAATTTGATTCTTTTATTAATAATTTATTTTTTTAATTTAATAAAAATATTATTTTTGAATAATATTTATATCTGCTCAAGGGTGTTTTATTGTGTCCATGTGTTCTTATTGTGCTCTGATTTTTTGATTGATAAAGCTAAAGGAAATCTGTACATTCGACTCTGATTTTGTGTTATTGGCCGGTAATAACTTTAGTTACATATTTTAACAGATGAGAGTTGGATGCAAGTTAGAAACAGATTGTCACCTGAGTATAGACTTGGTGTCAACCAATTCCTTAATTTTGCATACATAAAAAAGATCTCTTTTAATAAACTTAGATGCCCCTGCAATGTTATTGTGAAAATCGAATTAAGGCACGTAGAGGAATAATGTATGAGCACCTTATCATGCACGGTATCATTGATTCTTATACATATTTGGAATTCTATGGGGAGAAACATTTTTTTATTTATGATGAAGCGGATTTTCTCGATAATGACTTAGTTGGTTTGTGCAAAGAGTGTTTTGGTATTTTGGAAGAAAACGATGTGTTTGAAATTGACGAAGATGATGTTGCAGTTTATGGAGAAACTAAATCATTTTTCAAGTTACTACAAAATTCAAGAAAATGATGCATGAGGGCTTTAAAGTTTCATTGGTGTTCTTCTTAATTTGACTGTTGCGGCTGCGACTGAAGTCAACGTACCACTGGAGCAATACCTCCTTTTCAACATTATTAGAGGTTTTAAAAGAAACTCTACCCCCCGAATGATGTATTTCCTAGCTCTTATAGAGAAGAGTGAAAAATTATTAAGGACCTAGGTCTTGCGTATAAAACGATACATGCATGTCCTAATGGTTGTATGATCTATTGGAAAGAAACAGAAAATGAAACACAAAGAATTGTGAAAGTTCTGGTGCTGCAGAAGAGTTTGAAAATAGCATGATACCTGCTAGAATTTTTAGATAATCTCCTTTAAAACCAAGACTTCATCGGCAATTTATGTGCTCAAAGACACCAAAGCTTATGAGATGGCATGCAAATTGGCGCATAGATGATTGGGGTATCAAATCTTATGAGATTAAATCTCATGTTGATGCACTCGCTTGGAAGACAAGTGAACATCAAAATCCATCATTTTTGCGACATTGGCAATGTTAGGTTGGGACTTGCCACAAATCGATTTAATCAATTTAAGTCCATGCACACCTCTCATAGCATGTGGCCCGTGATTATCATTCTATATAATGTACCACATGGGATATGCATAAGCAAATCAAACTTTATACTAAGCTTGCTCATTGATGGTCCTAGAGCACCATAAAATGATATTGATGTTTATTTACATCCTCTTATCGATGAGTTGAAAGAATTATGAGAACATGGAATAGCTACCTATGATGCAACTCGCATGGAAATGTTCTTAATGTGGGTTATACTTATGTGGATCATCTCTAATTTGATCGGTTATGGCAATGTCTTAGGATGGAAAGTGAAAACTTTATTTGGATGCCCATGTTGTGGTCTTAGCACCAACTCTAAGTGGTTATATCATGGTATGAAGTATTGCTTTAGAGGTCATTGCAATTTTTTTGATGAAACTCATAAGTTTAGGGATGATTCATACTCTTTTGATGGCAATGTGGAATATGGTGTCAAACCTGCTCGGATGTATGGAGACGATATGCTCATTAAGGTGAGTAATGTGAGTAGAATATATATTAAAAAGGTACCTTCATAGAAAAGGAAAATAGGCTATGATTGTGGTTCCACATATCATAACAGGAAAAAGAGGAGTATTCTATTTGATTTGCCATACTGGAAAGATAATTTGCTTACATACAATTTGATATAATGCACGTCCAAAATAATGTGTCTCACAATATTTTAGGGACCATATTCAACATTAAAGGCATATCAAAAGATAATGTAGCAGCTCGCAAAGATCTTCAAGATTTGGGGATTAGGGAATCTCGTCACCCACAACTACGTGATAATAAAAAACTATAATCTCCCAGCTGCAAGTTTTACAATTACCAAATAGGAAAATAAATTGTTTTGTGCAATTCTAAAGAACGTCAAAGTGTCAGACGGTTTTGCGTCTAATATATCCAATTGTGTAAGAAAAAAAAGATGGAACTTTTCAAGCCTTAAAAGCCACGACCATCATGTGCTAATGGAGTTGTTACTACCAATAGCATTGAGGCATTGCTTGACCAAAAATGTTGCTAAGGTCTTGATTGAATTAACCAATTGTTTTAGACATACAACTATACTCAAAGATAAGTCGGACCAGTGACTTTGAAGCTCTACAAGATCGAAATACTCTTACACTATGCCACATGGAAATGACTTCCCACCATCTTTCTTTGATATAATTGTGCACTCATTGCTTTTCCTGGACTAAAGCATCTTAGTTCACTTGCTTGATGCATCTGACTCGACTTTTTTCCAGGTCTTGATATATACAAAATTTATACTGGAAACCGGATTGGAAAATCATCAATCATGAGATCGCCTTCAATCATGATACAACCTCAAATGAATTTCCATCCACTTGGTCAATGAGCATATCTTCTAATTCTTATGATATTGTTAGTGATGAGAATGTATATTCAGATTCGGAGTCTCCATCACTTGAATCATAATGTGTGCCACAAGAACATGAATTAGATGAGGATAATGGTAATAGTAAGCTCATTATCTACTAATACTTGAGACAATATCACTCCGACGCGCTTGTAACTTGTTTTCTTTCTCTAATAAGGACCAAATCAGCCAAGTGAAAGAAAAGTAAGAGAGCCCGCAAGAATGCTCAAGACATGGGGTGTTGATATGTTGAAGGTCGAAACTTATGATTTCAATCAACCAATTGGGGAAAATGTTAAGAGACTTAAAGTCAAATGGGGCGCACAACAAAACTTGTGAACCTTTCCGCTCACAACTTCAGATTGGAGGCTCATCGACAAGCATATTAAGGATAAAACATGGAATAAATACAAGGTAACAAACCAATCATGTTGAGCTATCGTGATAAGTAAATATATTGATGTGTAGCATACTTTATCCAGTGTTACTTCGTCTTAGAAGATCCTTACAGGCCTGCATTCTTGAAATTTTTGGGTAAACTTTGGAAGAATTGGAAGTGTACGGTCAAGAGAAAATACTATACTCCTTACAAAGATTATTGTAAGATATCAGACACTTGTCCTGATGGTGTGGAGGATGATTAGTGGCATGTATTAGTGGACTATTGGAATTCTAAAGATGGAAAAGTAAACACTTAAATTTCTTAATCTTGCTCTTGAATTATACTCCTTTCCATTTTCTTTTGAGATCAGTACCATTTATTGTTTTTTTGTTGTTCTTTAATTAGAAAACAAGTTACGTGGCTTCGTCTAAAAATGAAAGTGCCTCAAAGAATGTGAAGAAGGGGATTTGTTGTTGTTAGAGATGAGGTAAGTTTATGCTTAGATGAACTCTCTGATATCTCTGAGCATTAGTACTGAATTCCATTTATAGTACATCTTTTTACTCAAGATGTAATGTATTATGCCGAGTGTTGTTTTAAGCAAATGGTGAAAGGAGATGGCAAACCGTCTGCATTTGAATTTTGGATGGCAACTCAGCTTGGTTTTGGCAAAGACATCACTTGATAGAAAAACATTCAAGTTTGCTGTATGTGTTCTTACTTGATAAAAACATATTTTCACGTATATAATATATATGCATGACACGACGAGATATATTTTCTATATTCTGACAATTGCATTTTTTTAAATCTAATTATGTAGGAAAAGCTTACTCAGTTGGTTAATACTAATCCAGAGACCTTGAAATCAAAAGAGAAAAAGGATGAACTATTGGCTAAGTTACTAGGGCTAGAGAAACAAGAGCAGATTCGTACTTACGGGTTTGGTCCAACTCCCATGCAAGTCAATTCAGTGACGGAACAAAAGAAAGTTGTGGAATACCAGGTTACTTGTATGACAAATGCGATCCGCAAGGGCTTAATAGACAAATTGATATCCGAATGCCGTGTGATTGTAGAAGAAATAGTACGGGAAGTTGTTCACTCTCTTATAAAAACGATAAAAGTTTTTGAACAGTCAATTCCTGTATCAGATTTATTGTTGCGAAATCTCGAACAATCATGTATCCGTCGAAAAACCTCAGAGGAAGCCACCATATTGTACCGGCAGTCGTGCTTATGCATCATAGGTATGTTGATTCATGCTCACCTTCCTCTGCCCATTGGAGTTTATCAAATTCCCTTACCCAAACTTGACTATGGTCTTTTGATCCTAATTCTTACATCAATCCCTCCTTACTCTATGGTCATGTAATATGGAAACTTACTGTAAATTTGCAATGGATTGGTTAGTAATAGATGAGGGTTCACCTATATTACACATTCAAATAAGCATGTTGTCTCAGTTAGTAATTAAAGTTGAGTTTGTTTGAAGAGATAGTCTATGGAAAGAGCGATTTTTCTATTAGATATGGAAATTCCACTTCTTCTTTTACATTAAAACCCACATACCGTAAATAAAAATCCACAGACCCTAAATGAAAATTCACAGACAACGTAAAAGCCCACAGACAACGTAAAAATCCACAGATCCTAAATAAAAATCAACATACAGTACGTAAAAATCCACATGCGCTAAATAAAAATTCATAGACCTAATTAAATAAAAAAAAGCGGAATTTCCATATCTAATGAAAAAACCGCTCTTTCTCTAGACTTTGTATTGTTTGAGTAGGTTCTTGTATGTGCAGGCTAGTAATTTTTTTCTATTGAATATTTGCATTTTGAGTTTATATATGTGTGTGTGACTATTTGTTCAAGTCTAACTAGCTTGTTCATGTTTTATGTAACTATAATATATCTCTCATGTTTGTATATCCTCTTTATAGGCTGGAAATATTGCAGCACCAAGTTCCATTGCTGAAAATTCTCAGGAGCGTGCTATGGTAGAATGACCTAAAAATAAGACACCAACTTGTAACAACAATCATGCTTTTGCATCACAGGTATATATGTTAATTCATACTCACCTTCCTCTACCCACTAGAGCTTCTCAAATTTCCTTACCCAAACTCCAATTTTGGGTCTTTTGATCATAATTCTTACATCTGCCCCTCCTTACTCCATGGTTATGAAATCTGAAAACTTACTGTAAATTTGTAAATGGATTGGTTTGTAATGGATGAAGGTTCACCTATATTACACATTCAATTAAGCATGTTGTCTCAATTCGTAATTAAAGTTGAGTTTGTTTGAGTAGTGTTCTTGTCTGTGAAGGCTAGTAATATTTTTCTATTGAATATTTACATTCTAGTTTATATGTGTGTGAGTATTTGTTTAAGTTCAGCTAGCTTGTTTCTGTTTTAAGTAACTATAATACGTCTTTCATGTTTTTATATCCTCTTTATAGGCTGGAAATACTGCAGCATCAGTTTCCGTTGCAGAAAAATCTCGTACTTTTGCATCACATGTATGTTGATTCATGCTCACCATCTTGGTAGATAGAGCTATTAATAAATGTCACATCCATGAATTTTAAAACTCTATATCTTGAGTAGTGTTACACCTTTAAACATATTAATTTTATCTTCATATCGAAGTTCCTATATCTTCAGATTTTATAGCTGAAAGAACGGAGACAAGCCCATCGTGCACCGGCCAATCCATAAGAAGCTGCCATCTTATACTGGAATCCACATGAAGAGTACATCCCACATGTAAAATGCCTATCTTATTTGTTATATGCAATAGATTTTTTTTTTGTTTGGCCAGTGGTGCCAATTTGAAAAGTTACATTGAACCTTCTCCTTTTACGGAATGGTAGTGATTAATTGAGAATAGATAAAAGGCAAGGAAGTGAAATTTCGGGCACATTGGTATTCATATGGTTGGTTCTCATATGTATAGGAGAAGTTTGCAAACTCTTTATTGTAATAATTGCATTAACATTAGAGATGGATAATTTTAGTTTGCCAACAATTGCAAAGTGATTCTAATTCATTAATTGCTAATTAGATTCAAGTATTCGATCAATGCTATTTGTTCATGTATTTTAATTGTATTAAAAATTGAGCTAAAATCTTTTTTTTTATGGGATAATAAAGGTTTAGGGCTCGGAGGGTTTTGGGTGTTTGAGGGTTTATGCTTGGGGTTCTTTTATTTTTATTTTTTTTACTTGTTAAGGTTATTTACGACTTTATAAAAGAGTCATAATTATCCTTTTACGACTCTCAAATTGTACTTTAAAAAAATATGATCCTTCTCTTGCGATTTTTATTACTTTAAAAAATATACGACCCACCCCTATTGTGACTCATCTACAACCCTTACTAAGAGTCGTATTTTTCAAATACGATTCTTATTTGCAGTTTACGACTCTTATTAAGAGTTTTATTAGATCAAAAGTGTTGTAATGAGTAGTAATTAGTGCTATAGTATGCAGGTCGGAAAATAATAAATTCGATTTAATTCAAAAGATCGATTTATCAGGAGTAAGGTTGATTATAACGTGTGACCAACCTTAACGGTTTGTCAACTGATCGTGTTTCAACCGACTAATAGCCGCTTCACGTATATGACTAAGAATTTTTACAATATGCAATCAGTCCTAACGATATATTAATAGACGGTAAAGCACCGACTAGTAGGTACTTCACAATTCGAAAACTTGGGCTGGTTGTGGGACTCGGGTCACCCAAAACCAGCCCTGTGCGAGGTAGTACTACACCATTACATTATCTCCCCGACTTAGGTGACCCCGTCCATTCATTCCCCTAAGAGTCCCCCTTATTTGACCACATGAATTTTGGATTGACATAACCACGAACCATAACATTCCATCTTTAATATTAAGCTTAGCTAATCAGTGACATCATAACTCTACTACCAATTCACAAACGATTCACATAAACTTGTCCGTATCTCTCTCCTCTCTCTTTCGTCGAATATCACCACCACCAGTCCACCATAGCTTTTCTTCTTCATTTTCATTCCATTTTTATCTTCTTGCACTTTTGAACAATTCACGATAGGAAACTCTTGTTGCGGCATCCAATTTCATTTCCATCATGGAAGAAGAAGATATCGGAGTTGATATCAGGTCTCATTCACTTTTACCTAACTTTTCTCTTTCAATTCTTTTATTGCTCTATCTCTCTACACTTGTACTGCCTTTGATTTTGTATTACTGGGTATCAATTTCCTTTCATTTTCCTGCCAAAGATTGGATTTTTATGGAATTAGATTCAAATAGGTTAGATTTTTATGCATTTTTCTGTATGATTTTTTATTGGGTCAATTATTGATGGGACGAATTGGACAGCTCGGACATTGAAGGTGACGAAATTAGAGGTGATGAAGAGAAGGATGTTAGTGATGAGGAGATTGCAGCTGATGAATTGGAGAAGAGGATGTGGAAAGATCGCGTTAAACTCCGTAGGATTAAGGAGAAACAGAAGCTTGCAATGCAGCAAGCTGCAGAGAAGCAGAAGGCTAAGTCTACATCGGATCAGGCACGCAGGAAGAAGATGGCACGGGCACAGGATGGAATTTTGAAGTACATGTTGAAGCTTATGGAAGTTTGCAAGGCTCGTGGATTCGTGTATGGCATTATCCCGGAGAAGGGTAAGCCGGTTAGTGGTGCGTCGGATAATATAAGAGCTTGGTGGAAAGAGAAGGTGAAGTTTGATAAGAATGGTCCTGCTGCGATTGCTAAGTATGATGCGGACTGTCTTTTGAAAGGAGATGGAGGGGGTAATCATAGTGGGAATTCACAGACCGTGCTCCAAGATTTGCAAGATGCTACATTGGGGTCGCTTCTGTCATCGTTGATGCAACACTGTGATCCACCTCAGAGGAAGTACCCTCTAGAGAAGGGTATCCCACCACCGTGGTGGCCTACAGGAGATGAGGAGTGGTGGACGAGGTTAGCGTTGCCCAAGGGTCAGATTCCTCCATATAAGAAGCCTCATGATTTGAAGAAAATGTGGAAAGTGGGAGTGTTAACTGCTGTAATAAAGCACATGTCACCTGATATCGCAAAAATCAGAAGATTAATTAGACAGTCTAAGTGCTTACAGGATAAGATGACCGCTAAAGAGAGCTCAATATGGTTAGGTATTTTGAACAGGGAGGAATCACTTATTCGGCAACCAACAAGTGATAACGGTTCATCTAGCATTAGCGAGGCCCCTTCTAAAATTCGTGGGAATAAGAAAAAACCTTCTGTTGAAACTGATAGTGATTATGATGTTGATGATGCCTCGGGATCTGTTTCATCAAAAGATGGCAGGAGAAATCAAACTATTGACATCGTACCTTCAGAGACTCCTGTTTGTGCTACACTTCCACCTGCACTGGACAAGGATCGTGTTGGTGAACGACCACGTAAAAGAAAACGTCCAAAATCAGGCCCCAGTAAGCAATTAGCTGTACAGTCTCTCAATGAATATCCACTCGATGATCAAGTTATGGCGATGGATACGAATGAGGATAGACAGGTTACTGAATATGCTATTCATGGGAGCCAGCTAGAAACTGAAGTACTTTCCTCGAGCCGTGAAGGAAACATTGCTCAGGACCGCCCTGACCCCGTGGAATCTGATTTGAACCTTTTCTATTCTTTTCATTCTTCAGATGCAGTCCCGGGTAGGAACATGCTAGTGGATAGCGGACCAGTACCATACTCAGTGGCTCAAAGCGCTGACCTTGCACATTATGGTTCTCATATAATTCATGAGCCTCCAGATTCTCAATTGCATATCGGGCCTCAACATTCAAAATTTCATGGGCAAGTTCAAAGTTCCATGTTGCATCAAAAACTTCACGACCAAGTGCATCATGAACCCGCAAGTTATGTATGGCAACCTGACCCTCAAGATTCTGACTTGCCCCATGGTTCATTGTATCCTTTACCTAATTTATCAACTCCAGTTCCCCGATCAACTCATCAAGGACAGGCTTCTGATACAGCGATAAATGAAATGCAGTTTAGACCTGGATTCCAATCAGGTTTGCCTAGGGCCGTAGATGATGTTCCTGGGAGTGAGTTCCCACAGTTTGTCAAAGACGGATTTCTGCAAGAGCCTGATAATACCGTTGTTACCCAGTTTCCATCTTCTCTTAATAGCTTGTCACCAAATTTACCAGTATACAGTCCATTAACTTTTGATGGGACTAGTTCGTTAGATGCTGGTGACTTCTGCTTTGCAGATGATGAGTTTGCTGAACTGATGGCATGCTTTGCCTCGTAGGCTGTTAGCTCTGCTTCATGATTTAGAGTCTTGTGTTTCTACAGAGCTAATTGTATCCTGACCCACCATGATGCACACGTATCATCTCTGTTAATTTTCCCATGATGTCAACTTTGTACGAGTAGGGAAAAGTTCAGCCTCTTTCAGGCATGAGTCTTATTTTCCTTCTGACGAAGGTTTGCTCCTGTATATATCTTTCAGTCATCTTTTCATGTCTTCCATTCTGCTGTTATAAGTAGGGAGTCTTAGTTAGAATTGCCGCACTTTGTTTTTTCTCATTATTGAAAGCTTTGGTGAATAATACAAATGTATCAATTCATGTTCATGGAAATGAAAAACGCCCAAATCCAACTGGTGAGTAGCGGGCGGGGTTTTAATTTGTAGAAAATATTTGTTACAGTGTTTTATCATGAGTGGCGCGGCGCACTTACAAAAGATTTGTATGGAGAAATTATTTTGTTCAAGTTCACAAAGTCCACCAACAACTCCAAATGTAAATTTTCGAAGCTAAGCAGATTGCCAAATTATTGACTGGTAAGATTTTCCTAAAGAATATAAAAAGTTGAGGTTTTAAGATTTTCCAACCATAGATAAGTCGATGTTTTAAAACAGAAAAGTTGAGGTCAATTGATACATCGAAAAAGTCAATTTTTTATATTAGAATAGGAAAAGTAAAAGATCAATTTTCATTGACAGCTGAGATTTTAAGGAAAGAAAGCTATATGAATCGATATAAACTATGAAAAAGATAAAAAATTGAAATTATTGTATCGATACACCTAATTTTTTATGCATTTGAGAAATTAGGCTAAATCGGTGCAAATTGAGGGAGATAATTCTCTCAAACATCGTTGGAGGAGGCTGCAGCAAGGAAGGAGCGATTGAGGCGAGGTTCTTTGGTATGTTGTCGAAGGATATGGGGAGGGATGGGGGAGAGAGATATATATCTAAGATTTTGTGAGAGGGTGTTGTTTGTTTAAAGTATTTATATAAAAGTTATTGATCGGTTTTTATATTTTTAATCGGTTATTAACTTTTAAAATTAATTTTTTTGATTAGGAATTTTTTTTTTCCCTATTACTATGCTTATGCCTTAAGTTATTGTAAATATGCAAGAAATTTTTGAGTTAACAAAATAGTACAAACCCCTTGAGTTATTAAAAAATGTGCATAAATCTTCCGAGTTATGAAAAAAAATGTATACGAAACCCATCTAAGGAATTAAAACATGTGCGTAAAACCTCCTTAAACGTTATATTTTATTGTGTGTGACATATGCTCGTATTATATACAAAAAAAGATATTCTCCAGGGATGTTCTCTTACGTTCATTTATCGTTCATTTATCATGGGATGTTCATATTATTTTATCGAACAAATAAAGAGTTTCTCGTTCAGGAAAAATTGAACGTAACACAACCAAAATGGTTAAACGGTAGGTGACCTTCATGGCAACACACCTCACATGCTAAAACAGTTCTAAGTGGAGGATTAGTTCAAATGACTTTAATGTTCACGGTTCAGGACCAAGTTTTAAGTTGGACTCCATTGTGAGACCCCCTTATTGCAGGTGCAAAGTTTGCAGGTCTATCATACCCCAACATTGAAGGAAACATAACTGGAGATTGCGGCTCTATTTAACAAAATTGATGAGAAGACAGTTGATATACGAGAAGTTAGTTGATCGTTGATTAATTAACTAGTAATTGATTATATAATATTTTTTTAATGAACAACATAGTTGAGAAGCTTCATATTCTCGTAAATTTTTTTTTATTAAAAAGAGTATGTTAAACTGAAAATCTAGTATGAACAAATGTACCTAACGCCTAAACCCTTGCTAAATAGTAAATACTACCCCTCCTATTCTCTGCCCTCTCAATAGCGAAATAATAACACAGTTCTCAACTCAGTATCCATTTTTACTCCTCCTCCTCATCATCATCATCAATTCATCAGGTATATATTGCAAAACATATGCACATTCATTTCATTTCTCTGCCTTTCATCTATTAATCAATCGATTTTATACCATTTTCTATATCTCAATTCTTCTTCAATTACTTGGATTTTCCAGCATTAAGAGATTGATTGATGGATGACAAGTTTAATTCCTTGGAAATGGAAGAAGAAAACTCGATCGAATTCACTATAGCTGAGGTCATTTCTTTCTCTTCTTGTACTAGCTAACTTCAATTTTCAAGATTCTCAATTTTGTTCTCTTTGTTTACTTTCCTTCTTTGATTTCTAACATTCTTTTTTATAGTTTTGTATGGTAATAAAAATTCGATCTTGATTTCGGAATGCTGTTTTTATTTTTATTTTGGGCTATCTGGTTTATGTCTTACTGAGCTGTTTTAGGAAGAACAAAAAAGTGATTTGTGTATAGCGGTTCATTTCTCCAATTATTAATAAATTGTTAATATGTTTTTGTATGAAATAGACTTGCTGCTGGCCATCTGTGGAGTTGCATAATGACTGTTGATTTTGAATTGTGTTAAACAGGTTCTGGAGATGGAGAACTCATTCAAGAAAATGAGAGAAGGACCAATCGGTGAAGAGGTTTGCCAAGAGCTTGCTGCGAAATTCAAGTAAAGAGCATGTCTTGGTTGTAACTTGTAACTTAAATAGTAGTCATTCAGTATGTGCTTTTGTTGTGTTTGGAATCGTGGATTCGTGGTCATTGCTCTGACTTGTCGTTGCTAATACAGAATTTATATAGTTTGTAAGTTTAGTTTGTGATCTTTTTCTGTTTATGCAGTTGTTCAGATCGCCATTCTGAAGCAATAATAAAATGGGAGCAGGTGCGTCTGCTGATTTTGCATTTCATGCATATAAATATATTAAATTTCACACTTTGATTATTATTAATTTAATCCAGATACAGCGCTATTATGAAGATAGACAAAAGAGACTTGAAGCTAGAGTTACACCTCCGGTCACTGGGAGAGCAATTGTTGCCTCTTCAAAAGCTATAGTATTGAAAAAGAGGGCTAAAGGTCTGCACATTATTCTACAAAACTATGGTTATGATATGTGGATATGTAAATACCATGCTGTCGATCATGGCATCCCACTCAATAGCATTGATGGGATGCTCCCTTCAATGTTTTATAAACAGTGACATATTATGTGTTCTTGCCAGAACCAACAATTTCTGCATATGAAGCTTCGCTTGAGCTTTCAAACTTGAATTTCGAAGCAAGATCAGCGAAGGATTATGCTTGGTGAGCATCAACACATCTTGCTTCTTATTTACTGCCAAAGTAAATCTTCATGTTTGAAGTCTAAGTTCCAATTGTGGCCAACCATTTGCCCATATTTAAGTTTGGTTGTATTATTCCATTTGTGCACTTATTTGGACAATCAATCATTGTATACCATGCATTAAATTTTTTTGTTTATAATATCTTAATGTGCGGTTTTGTCGCATTGTTAGAAACATTCTTACCCTTGGCTGCTTATGATTTCAAAGGTTTGACGTTGCTTGTTTCCTCAACTACAGAGTTCTCTACTCAGGGGAACTGGTGAGCTCCCTTGCTATTTAAGTTTTTGTCATTGAAATGCCAATCCTTGCAGCTCCTCTGATATTTTAATTTTGCTGGCTCAAAAGCTTGAGCATGCTTTATGTTGTAATCCTGACTTCTTGAAAACGAAACTTTAGATTGCTCCAACAAACAAAATGAAAGAAATATCTACACTAACACATTTCCTGCGGATGAACATAATTGTAATACTTGAGGATTATAGTAATCTATAGTGAGTGACCTGTTTTCACATTCTATGTTAAGTTGCACCTTCTTCTTTACTTCTTTTGACACTCTATCTCCTCATTGGAAGGCACAGACTTGTTATCTCATGTCTAAGATAATTTGTGACCCAATCATCTTCTCAGGAATTATATTTGCCATATTTCATAATAAGTTGGACATATTACAGAAAGAAATTTAAGCTTGCTTTAAAATTTGCATAGAAAAATTGATTTCATTCAAGTAAATGTTTGGGTTATGCTTGCACCTAAAGTCATATTAAGCTTATTATAACTTCCATATGCATTTGTTCTTTTCCCTCTTCTGTTTATTTATTTATTTCATTTTATTTTATTGTTTTTTGTTTTTGTTTTTTTTGCCACATTTATTTGATGATGTAGTTGCTTCGATGAATGGTAGGAGGCTCGTGTGAGATTTGCTGGTTTTGGCAATGAAGAAGATGAATGGGTGAATATAAAACATGCAGTACGAGATCGTTCAATTCCTTTGGACAGTTCAGAATGTGGTAGAGTTAATGTTGGAGATCTTGTTCTTTGTTACCGAGTATGTGATTGCACTTTCCCCTTATCGTGTCTGTTTTGATTGCGGTTGCATTAATTTCAAGTGTTTAAAAAAAAATAAAGAACCTATATACAAGATCTATCCGGTTATGCTAAAGAGTGACCGCTTAACCTTACAGGAAGGAGAGGACCATGCACTTTACACCGATGCATATATTATGAATGTCGAAAGGAACTCACATGATGCAGATTGCTGCACATGCATATTTATGGTTCGCTATGATGTCGACGATTTTGAGGTTATAACCCTTTTTCCAATCATATGCAACTTCTGTTGTTATTTCCTAATGATTTAGTGCAAGTTTACAATTCGCTCTAGCAAATGAATTTGGAAAGGAAGTCTTGGTAAATGATGGGTAAGAATGGGTTCTTTTGCCTTTGCTGAATATATTTCTGATAGCATGACTCTATCTTGACATTAGGAAAAGGTTCCTCTTGGCAAAGTATGTTGCAGGCCGACACAATCTGAATCCAGATCAAACTTCAGCATGTATAAACTACCGGAGTTGGAGTACAATGGAGTTTCCATCCAAGAAAGTTTCGCAACTACAAACCTAAATGCATGAACCATAATGTAAATTGTCCTGGAGCTTCATTCTCCAGTCGGAACTAGAATATGGAAGTGCTCTTTCAAAACTTGACCAGCCAGATGACTGAAAAACTTCAGTGGTTTGATTCATCTAACTTGTTATATAGAGTCTGTTGGTTCTACTTGTCAAAATCATTGTAGCTAGCATCTTAACTTAGTGATGAATGTTTGTCAAATTTATGAACTCCAAACAGGTTTACTACTAATGTAGGTGAGCAGTAAAGCAACAAGTTCTCTACTTAAATGTGCAGCATAGGCTTCTACGTTTACGGGTTTCAATGACATTGCGAGCAATCTAGCTTTCGTTTCCAAGTTAGTATGTAACCAGTATAGTCCTGGAAGACCACTCCAACTCCACCCATGTTATCTCCAAGAAGTATCTGCAGAGGTGGTAAAACGATTGGTGCTTATCATGCATTTTGAGAAGCTAAAACACAAACCATTATGATCATATTCATCAACCAAAACCAATGCAGCATATTGAAAGTTGAACTCACCAATCTATCAATAATAGTAATAATCTATGCTGAGTACAACCAGAGTTATTGAAACATCACAAATTGTCTTTATACATGATAATTTGATAATGTATACCCTATCAGTTCTAAATTTAATTTTTCATTTCCTTTTAATTCATATCAACTTCAACTTCTCATTCTTTAATTGTAAAACTGTCATCTTATTTTTTAACATATGTCTTAATTTATTTATTATACTTCCTACTGAGATCATGCTTTTCCGTACTTTATTTACTCTATTTTCTACTCTATTCACTAGCTCCCTTATTTTATTTATTTTATCTTAAAATTCATATTCAGATCAACAGAAAGTTGAATTTAAGACTGAGGTAATATGTATTATGTAAATAAAAGGATTCTTATTACACAGTCAAGAATATCGAGATTGCACAATCTCCTAAATAAATACTAGTAATAGTAATCTTTAATGGAGTGTTTGGTTCAAGATTGCAATTGTGTTATCTCAATTTCGATTGCGTTTTTGTGCATAAAAACTACACAAAACTCAATTGAGATTGAGATAACTCAATTTGAATTCTAAACTAAACACTATCTAAGTTATTTGATACTTCTTCCGTCCCAGCAAACTTCATACATTTGTCATTTTTAACTATTCCACCAAACTTCATACATTACAAAAGAAGGAAGTTACCCCACCACTAACAAATAATAAACAATTTCAACTTTACACAAAAATTACACATTTTGCCACTAAAGTACATTTTTCCTCACCATCTTTATTTTTTATCATTACTTTAACTTTTCGCATAAAACTACACGACAACCCTAATGTATAAAGTTTGATGGGACGGAGGGAGTACTTAATTGTTGTGTTTAAGACAACGATTATATTCTCCCCTTAAAAAAAGACAATGATTATATTCTATAAAATGCGCATTACTTGCACTTTTTCATATTAGGGTTTTAAATAATCTACCGAGTTTCAACTTCTTAACCAATACGGTTATTCATGTACAACTATCCGAGTAATATGGTAGTCTAATTATACCAATACATAGACTTTCCGCACACTTTATCCTCCATTCGTATGAGATTTGAGAGACATTTCAGTTGATCACTAAGTTTACTCCAGAGCAACATGCGAGTCCTGACCTTAGCACGCCTTACTCTGAAGTTCATATTGAAGAAAGGCGCAAATCATTGGCATGAATAGCGTCTCCGATCTTTTTAAACTCTATAAATTTACCTTGAAACTTTGAACATTATAATTTCGGTTATATTAGTTTTAAGGGCAAATTACATCTACACCCCCTGTTAGATTTAAAAGTTGCAGATGGCTACCACCAAGATCAACAATTACATATAATTCCTAGTCGATAAAAATCAATTACATCCAGGTCCACGAATTTGACTTTCAGCGAACTTAAGCCCGAAAAAGTCATTTCTGCCCCTGGTTGAATTTCAGATTTTACATTTGGCCAAACAGACCCACAGTAGCCATCAATGCTCTTCTTCTTTCTTGTACTTCCTTTCACTCCTTCCACCGCATCCACACCACTTCCACAACTCCGATCCACCACACCACCACCTCTAATCCGCCACTATGCCTCCAATCCGCCACACCTCCGCCCATGAACCCATTTTAAATTAGAAATCCACTTACCAAGAGATGAATCAAAGATCACTGACTCACGAAGAAGATGGCGAGGTTGATTGTGGAAGGGAATATCAACTGGATTTAAGAGGAGTTGCAGTGGTCGAATTGGTGTGGGGGTGGCGGAGGTGGATCGATGGTGGAATGGAGGTGTGGCAGGGGC
>JAYMSP010004110.1:0-17293 GCA_036897095.1 Plantago elongata
ATCGAATCATAATCCATGAAAGTACGAGTAGCCCTGTTGTGAGATGTTTGTATGAGAATAATTGTGTGCCTGTTAGACATTTTTGGATTGACTTGAGTGCTTGGAAGGTTTTTCCTGAGTCAGCTGTCAGCCAGATGTGTCTTTGTTGAGAAAGAGAAGTGTGAAGAAATACTCATGGCTGTATGTTTGTCTGTCAAAATACTCATTTTTTTTTTACAATCTAAAGAAGATGATGTCGGGTTTTGTTTGCATTGGAATGTTGTGCATGCTTCTTGTGCTGGTGAACGATGTACAAAATGTAGTAGCAGCAGACTGCAACCCTATGGGACTAGGCGTTTGTTTTGGTGCCATGGAAAAGTACGGAGTCATATACTATGTAATCCTAGTTAGATTAGACATAGCTATATATATTAGAGTCCTAGTAAGATTAGTCTTAGCTTCTTATATTTTATATATATACCCTACATTATTTTATGTATAAACACGATTAACAATAATCTTACATGGTATACATTATTCTATATATAAACACAATTGACAATAATCTTACATGGTATCAAAGGGTTACGATCCTTCTACTGCATAATGCTATGATCATCGACCTTGTATATGTTACTGTCCAAAAGCACGAACCTATTGTTCGTTGTTCTTCTTCTCCAAACAGCAACTTACAATCTCGATTCCTCTCCCCCTCTGATTTTTGATCCCTTGTCGTTTCCCTGTCCTCAGATCGATTCTCTGATCTCGGTTTTTGTTCTCTTCTCACTGACAGAAAAACAGCCGCATCGATCATCACCCAGCTTTCGAAATTCATTTTCGATCAAGCACCAAATTCTACCAGTTTTCTCTGTTCCGGATCACACCCACTATTCGATCTCTTTCTTCCTCAAACAGAACGCAAACTGCCTGAATTTGTTCTCCCTTCTAATCGAACCCACTATTCTATTAGCTTCATGCTTTCCTCTCTTTGTTCGATTCCACCACCCAATCGAGATCATGACCATCGGTTCTCCTTGGCCATACTGGACCCTATCATTACCGGCCGAATCATCCCCGTCTCAAACCGAGAACCAGATTAAGTGAACATTAGGACTTAACTTGAGAATTCAAGATTAGGACCTCATAACTCACCTTATCCCGAACTTACACCCTCACTTTGCCTTAGCCGGATTTGTACACTATCAACAGTCTAAAGAAGATAGAAGTCTGATATGGCTTGCATTGCAATGTTGTGCTTGTTTGTTAATGTACTAGTGATGGATGTACAGAACGTTGTTGCAACAGATTGCAACTGGAAGGAGATATTCTGCAGCCTCGACGCCGTAGTAAACGAAACCGATACAAGCTGAAGGCACAAGGACCTATGTATTTGTGGGTACATCGCAGAGCACATTTTCACTCCGCTTGGTGACTCTCCTAATATTACGACAGTCGTTACCGCCTGTGGTATTGATGTATCGCATTGTTAATGTCTGAGTCTTCTCATGAATTAAGTGATATTTTCTGCTTCTATTCGTGATATACTAATTTTAATGAAATAAGTTCATTTCAACTATAATACCAAAATTGCTCAAGTTCATCGATTTCAACAATTTCATAGACTAAGATTAACCAGACAAATTTCATACATTTAGGTTGAGCTACCACAATAAATACACCACTCATACGGTTCGACTTGGTTCTTGGCACATACATACTTGACTACTAACATATTGACATACATATGGTTCGAGCTCAATAATAACCAAACATTTCAGAAAGCAAGTAGCTTAACTGTTGGAATACCATCACTGAACTCTTAACTAAACAATGACAATAATGATAAGCACTATCATCCCATCCCACAACGCTCTTAACTGCCACAAGACAAGCAATCATCACGGTTGGTTAACGAGCATACCATTTGTGCCATCTTTGAATCGTCAACTTCAGCTACCACTTTCGAATTATCCTGCAAACCAACATTCTTTATTAGGTTTCTTACTGGAGGCATTAAAACATGAAGTAGAATGGAAGAAATCAAGTGCTCGAGTTTGCAGTTACATTTAGGATAGTAGTGTCAACTGTGAACTTGATAGCATCAGCTGCTGCACGGGATCTTAGATAATACATACCAGTCTTCAAACCCTACATTGTCCAATTGGAAAGTCAGAAGACACAAAAATTCAAGTGTCAACCATTCATCAAACCACAGAACTATACCCAGATACAAACACAAAGTATCAGACAAATAGCCACTGTTCCAGGCCAGCTTACCTTTGACCAGGCATGGAAGTGAAGGGAAGTAAGCTTTCCAAAGTTAGGTTGGTCCATATGGATGTTCAGGCTCTGGCTCTGGTCTATGTAGCACCCACGATCAACAGCCATATCAACCAATATCCGTTGTTTTATCTCCCAAACAGTCCTGTCATGGGAAATTTGATATCAGAATGAAAATACCATGCATGTCGTAACGAAGTGACTGATAGACCCACTGTAAATCATACTTGTAAATCAACTTGAGTTCATCTGGAATCTGAGGTATTTTCTGAACCGAACCATCCTCGTATATGATTTGGTTCTTAAGAGAAGGGGACCAAACACCCATCTCAGTCAAATCATGGAGGAGATGCTTGTTAACCACAACAAACTCACCACTGAAAGGAGAAATGAATATCAATGTTAGAAAAAGGGCAAGCAAAACCCAAGATTGAGTAGTTAAGCAAATAACATAGATTGTCAAACCTTAAAACCCTGCGGCTGTAAATATTCGAGGTGTATGGCTCAAAGCATTCATTATTTCCAAGGATTTGACTTGTTGAAGCAGTTGGCATGGGTGCTATAAGAAGTGAGTTTCTTACTCCAGTCTTTGCTATGTCTGCACGAAGAGCATCCCAATCCCACCTATCTGAAGGTTTGACCCCCCACATATCTGGCTGAAGAATTCCCTGAAAGGTTTGAAAGAATCTCAGAAACCACCAATTCACAATATAGCTAGCAACAGATACACAATGTGGAAGTTACTGATACAGACAATTATATGTCATCAGCAGCTAAGATATTCCATCAAGTTTGGCACTTCAACTTGACAAGTAAAATTTTAAATCACGATTACCATTGAATTGTGAGGTCATCTTGCTTGAGATAATACAAATGACTGAGATTTCATGCATGACATATGGAGCAAGTTACATATATACCTTGCTGATGGGGCTGCCATTATAAGTTTCATATGTGCCTTCTTTTTCTGCAAGTTCACACGATGCTTTTAAGGCATTGTAGTATATGGTCTCAAAAATGTCCTTGTTCAACTGCTGAGCCTGTATTTTAGATCACATGTCACAAAGTTTAGTAATTGAATCTGCTACGATGGTTACAACAAAAGGAAAAGAAACAGGCATGAGCTTACCTCAGGAGAATCAAATGCCATGCCAAGCAGCATAAATGTGTCTGCAAGACCCTGTACCCCAATTCCAATTGGCCTGTGACGCATGTTAGACCTTTTTGCAGTTTCCACAGGGTAATAATTGACATCAATTATCTTGTTAAGATTGGTGGTAACCAGTGCGGTGACCTGCAGAAAGAATACTTTATTATTTATATCAGGGTAAGGACTTGAACTGGCAATTAAGGAAAGAATATAGCAAACCTCAGCAAGTTTATCGAAGTCAAAGTATCTGTTTTTAGAACCTATACTGCCAACAAGTTTTGATGGCTGTGCTTCAACAGGCACACCCTGAATGACAAAATTACAAGTTAATAGAAGGAAAATTAATTGTGTTTACAGCATCCATATACCTAAAGATGTGGTAGTAACCTTTTCTTTGACATATCGTGGTAGAGCAATTGATGCCAGATTGCATACTGCAGTTTCTGTAGGACTAGTGTACTCAATAATCTCTGTACATAAGTTGGATGATTTTATGGTCCCCAGGTTCTGTTGGTTGCTTTTCCTGTTGCAAGAATCCTGAAAATTTGCAAGAAAGCAAAACAGTGAATAACAAGCCAAAATAAAACCAACGAGAATCTAACTCAAAAAATATTGGCCGGACAAGTCCATCACAACAACCTTGTACAGCATGTATGGGGTTCCAGTTTCAATTTGTGATTTCAAGATCTCAAACCATAGGTTCTGTGCCTGGATTACCTTCTTGGCTTTTCCCTGAGCATAACAAAAGGAAATTTAGGAAAATATCAACAAGAGTATGGTAGAGGAAGCCCAGAACAATATAACATCTAAACAACCATTAGTAACTCAGCTTTACCTCTTTCTCATATTTAGTGTACAAGGCCTCAAATTCTTCACCCCAACAATCAGCCAACCCCGGAGACTCGCTTGGACAGAACAATGACCACTGTCCATTAGATTGAACTCTCTGCATGAATAGATCAGGTACCCAGAGACCATAGAATAAATCTCTTGCACGGTGTTCCTCCTGGTAGGAAATGACAAAAATTGTAAAAATACTGCATTTATTCAAGTTTTACTACATATTAAATACAACTAGAGGTACAGAGAAATTCCAGTACCTTCCCATGGTTTTTCCTCAAGTCGAGAAATTCAAAAATGTCAGCATGCCATGGCTCCAAATATACAGCAAATGCACCTGTGTGCATTGAAAGTAAGCACGTTTCAAGATCCAGATCTGATGCAAGCTTAATCACAATGAAGCAAAACAGAACAATTTCCCAACCTTTTCTTTTGCCACCCCCTTGATCCACATAACGGGCAGTGTCATTGAATACCCTAAGCATCGGAACAATACCATTGGATGTTCCATTAGTTCCACGGATATAACTTCCTGTAGCACGGATGTTATGGACAGACACACCAATTCCTCCAGCTGACTTGCTGATAACAGCACATTCCTTCAAGGTATCATATATGCCCTCAATGCTATCATCTTTCATACATATCAAGAAGCAACTGCTTAACTGCAAAGTATAAAAAAAGAAACAATTAGTAAATGTTTACTTGCATAATATTATTTCCATGCCAATTGGCAGTGTTCTCAAAAAAGTAATACCTGTGGTCTGGGAGTTCCAGCATTAAAAAGGGTAGGAGATGCATGAGTGAACCATCGTTGGGACAACAGATGATATGTTTTTATCACCGAATCAATGTCATCCTTGTGAATACCAACAGAAACCCTCATCAACATGTGTTGTGGCCTCTCAACTACTTTCCCTTGGACCTTCAAGAGATAAGACCTCTCAAGAGTTTTAAACCCAAAGAAATCATAGTCAAAGTCTCTATCATATATGATCTCACTGTCAAGACGGGCAGCATTCTGTCACAATAAAATAGCAAAATCAACAACCAACAGATATATGAGTTCAAGTAACCAAGTAGGTAAAATAAGTAACACGAGCTTGTGCTCATCCAGCTCGCACCCAATTAGTCGTTTAACTTTTCACACAACAACCCAATTGTCTAAATTAAGGACGCCATGGACAAAATGGCAGGGTTATACATAACTTCTAAGGAACACTAACCTTCATTATGATCTCATAGACATCATCAGCAATCAATGGAGCCTTAAGTCCTGACCTCTCACTGACATGGTAATACATCTCTTTGATCCTGCCATGTTCACAAGAGAAGATTAGAACTCAAATCCCATATTAACATTTTTTATCTTCATGATCAAGGAATTAACCAAGGATTGTGTATAGCTCACGTTTCAGAAAACAACTTCTTCGTATTCTTGTGAAGATTTGAAACAGCAATCCTTGCAGCCAACTGCATAAATCTCAGTTCATCCAAATTAGCTTCATTACAAAACAAGTTATCTAAAGTTTACACAACACCAGCATGCATTTTCAATAGGATAAATTTTACTTCAAATGGCATTCATAACATCCAGATATGGACAAAGTTTAAACAATTGCACTCCTGAAACAAAATTCAGAGAGTACACTTTTCATATAGATAACTTTGTCAAACTCTGCAATCAACAAGCAAAAGAACGAGTGTTTTGGCATGGATATGCACATAACGAATGGCATTGGCATGACTATTAACAGGATGGTTAACTATTAACACAACCACAGTGATATCCATAACAGTCCATCAATTGTATGCAAGAGAAATATAACTAGAATCGAAAGTTCAGAATATATGGAACAAAAAAAAAATCACTAGTGTAAATTTGGTGAGTGAGCCAACCATTGGAGTAGCAGCAGTAGTATATTCAGGATTAATTAGTTTTCCTACTAATTTAACGAAATTACATAGCAACTAATTCATTCACGAACATAAAGGGCACTAGGAATTCGAAACATAACTAGCATATCATAGCGCTACAGGAATACTACTATCCAGATCTCACAACAAACAAAAATACAGAACAAATTCAACAGTCAAATAAAATCCCCAATCAATTGGGCATCCGTTCTGATTAATGGCATGGGCGGTTTTATTGGTAACTTTGTAAACTGCAGGCATACCAAATTCACAATTGAATTACAACCCAAACACTACACATTTCAAATCGAACACAAATCCGACCAGACAACCATTTCACAAAACAAATCAAACAACAAAACTCACCGAAGCGTAATCAGGGTGATTCGCAGTCAACGCAGCAGCAGTCTCCGCAGCCAATTCATCAAGCTGGCTCGTCGTAACCCCCTTGTACACTCCAGCACAAACCTTCTGCGAAACCAAGACCGGATCGCAATGCTCGCTGCTGAGCCCATAACTGAGCTTCTTAAGCCTGGCAGTGATCTTGTCGAAGTGCACAGCCTCCTGCCTTCCGTCTCTCTTGACCACATACATGATTGGTTTTTTCACTTTTCAGTGAGGAATTTTGTCGAACAGGTGGTGGTGTGCAGGGGTGAGAAACTTTGTTAGAGGAAACTGATGAGTTGCGGGAATGTAATCGGTTGGGTATATATAGTCAGGCGGGAGATGGTGGTGTGAGTTTGATTTGGAAAGAGGAGCTAGGGTTTCGGATTTTCCCTCTTGTTTTGTGACTATTTTAGTGCGTTTTGGAGTTTCCCGCCAGTAATGAACCGGGAGATAAGGTAGGCGCCTGTAAGTGGGGCCTGGGTGTCAGCTTTTTCTTCGTGTTGGAGAAGATTCAGTATTCAATGGGACGCGTGAGTTAATTTGAATTTATATGGTGTACACAACTTCTTATGAATTTGTATAAAAGAATTTAAAGTAAGGTGGATAAAATAATAAAGATAGTAATGATAATGAATAAAATTAAAAATAAATAAAATATGAAATATGTGAATAAAAATATAAAATTTATTTTACTTTTAAATAGTGAAATTTATGTTTGATACGAATCAAAATGAAAAATAAAAGTTGTATTTAGAATTGAAGTAATTATTTTGTATTATGGAAAAAGATTCAACATAAATTGATACAGTTTTGAAAAATTCGTACAATTTTATAATGTTAGAAAATTACAACTCAGCAGTTATGCAATAACATAGTATTATAATTCTTGTTTTTATATTTGAATTTAAATTTTATAAAGTTCATAAGTATAAATAATTTTATGTTATATTTGTTATATTAAATTGGATGTATCTAAACTAAACTTTATTTTATAATATAAAATTAATTAAAAAGCGAATTACATAGAAAAAATCAATTTATAATTTACTATTTTCACCGTTTCGTTTATAACGAAACATTTTTCATATACACGCTTTATAAGAAAAATATTTAGTATGTAATTAAGAATGAATTTGAAATAGAAAAATACATGTGTGGTTAAAAATAAAATACATTATGATATTATTTGTATAAATTAGTACTAACCCGTGGCGTTGCCATGTAATATTTAATTTTTAATGAAAATTAAGTTTAATATAAAACATAGCAAATGATCGAAAAGTCATATAACAATATATAAGGTTGTATATATTGAATTATTTAAAAGAAAAATGTATAGTTGATGTATAACAAAAAGGTAAAATAGTCCGGCCTTAGATAACCCTGACTCTTGTCGATAGTTATCGCATAACAAACTAATATGAAGAATTGTCTTCGATGAAATCTAATAGGAAACCTGTTAAGGTCAAAATATGTGAGTATTATCCTAGGTATAAAAACATTTAATCAAGTGTTCTTCTCATGTATTCGCCTCAATAACATGATTGACTACTGCGGTTACAATCAAGCGAGTTCCATTGCAAATTCGCGTCAATAACTCAAGTGTAATTCTCATATATTTGGAACTCATGAATTCAGTTGCATCACAATATATTAGAGACATTATATAGTTATTGACTCCCTGGACTTTCTCATTGGTCGAAGCAAGAAAGAATATCGATCTCTATCATGGATGTACCAACAATCACCAACCTGGTCCGATATGCTAAGATATGTGCTATCAACTATTGCAACAATTGATCCACCAGTAGAACAAATCATGATATCATCAGGCAATTAAAGTTCTACCTCACCATCATTATCGCCACCAACTTCGTCATCTCCAACCTTCAACAAATAATCAACAATCTCCCTAATATTCTCAGTCTTAACATGTGAGCAGCAAGATTGTAATTAAATAAAATACAATAAACATAATTAATAATATGAATAATTTAAATGTATTTAACTTATATAAATTGTATATGAAATTTGCTAATTGTGTATAGGAACTCGACGAAATACACATGTGTCTTTGTTAACATCGTGATGCTCATTAGCACATATCGAAAAAGTAATTATTAACTGAATAAAAATGTTAGTTTAAATAAAATGTGTACTAATGTAATAATCCATACCTCAAAGATTCCTAAACACATCCTTGCAATCAACATTGATTTTCTACGTCGGTGAGATGTCTTAATTCCTCATCTAATGCTAAACTTTAGCCCCTTATTATGACTCTCTAAAATGCAACATATAGAGATTACCATGGCTCAAAATATGATCTAGGAGGTGGAGTCCACATGAGCTAACGATTGCCCCTGACTCTTGTTGACTGTCATTACATAACAAACCAAAGTCAAAATTTGTATTCGCTGGAATCTAATATGAAAGTTAGTAAGATCAGAAGGTTTAAATGTCATCCGAATTATGAAAACCTCCACACCACCATTTCTTCATATAGTATTTATTTGATATTTGCACCATACATCTTCTCACACAATGATATATGCACCATACACCATCATCAACCTGGTCCAATAAACTAAGTTATGTAACTATTGCATAAATTGGTTCATCGATAGAATTGAACGAATCATACTCACCACTCATTATTATCACCAATTTCACTATCTCCTACTTTCAACAGCCACTGAGCCGACTCCCAAATACTCTCAATCTCAATATGTAATGCACGACTGTAATTGAATAACATAAAGTCAACATACTTGAAACAAAATGAATAATATAAAATTCTCAAATATAGAAATGAGGATAAAACAACTAAGAATTAATAACAAATGTTGAAAAATACCCGGAGGTGCATGTTATTTGTGAACTTTAATACACGACATGAACTCTAATTTTTTTTTATATGTTGCTATAACGGCGAGATCGGTCACAAATCCCTACAAAAGACAATCAATGGCCCCACCAAACGACTTTATGGACTCTGCATAATCGATTTCTCAAGTTGGAATTATATTATTTTAGATTATTTTTTCAAATAGTATTGCTTAACCTTTCATTATTGTTTACATGTTCTTATTATCTTTTTTTTTTTTAGTTGGTTTGCTCTTCAAAATATGTTTTTAGGTTATACTTATCACATTCTTAGAGTTTTTTTTTTTTATTTTAAAAAACGGCTAAAAGGTGACTCGAATCCCCGGCTTATTGGTTGGAGGTGAAGCGTCTTACCAACTGAGATGCGCTTCGTTGTCATCACATTCTTAGAGTTGAGCTTACATTTTAAATTGAGTTCCCGAATTAGATATCTAATTATTATAAGTTGTTTACCCTCCGAACCAAGTTCTTGAGTTAGAAGTATCCATGTATAGAGTTTGTTACCCCTCCAATGGAGTCCTAGAATGAAATTATATATTTAGTGCAGTTACCATAGAATGAGGTTTACTTATTCAATTACGATCTCAAGTTTAAATTATTAGATTACCTACAAATAAGCGTATATTGCACTTCTAATTGAGTTTCCAAACTGAGTTGATGAGATTACTACACTTCTTTTTTTATCACTTGAATCGGTTTTTCACGTTGGAATTATATTGTTTTTAGATTATTTTTCCAAATAGTACTGTTTAACCTCTCATCATCAGTGTCTACATATTGTTATTATCATAGTTTTTTGAGTTGGTTTGCTCTTCAAAAGTGGTTTTCATGTCAGATTTATCTCATTCTTAGAGTTGAATTTACATTTTGAATTGAGCTCTTGAATTAAAATTATCTAATTCTTATAAATTGTTTACTCTTCGAACTGAATTCTTGCGTTTGAAGTATCCACTTTAAGAGTGTTTTGTCGTAATGTGCTTTTGTTTATGCGTATAGTCCCAAATTGTAGTGTTTGTTACCCTTCTAATGGAGTCCTGAAATGACATTATCATATTTTTCATGTAGCTACCATAAAGTGAGGTTTACTTCTTCAAAAACGATCTCAAGTTTAAATCATTGCATTACTTACAAATTAGAGTAGATCGCACTACTAATTGAGCTCCCAAATTCCATTGATCATATTACAACACTTTTTTTTTTTGACCCTTTGAATTAATTTCTCAAGTTCGAATTATGCTATTTGTAGATTGTTTTTTCAAATACTATTGTTGAACCTTTCATCAGTTTTTATATGTTGTCATTACCATGTTTTTTTGAGTTGGTTTACTCTTCAAAATAAATTTTCTCAGTTCAGACTTTTCAAATTCTTAGAGTTGAGTTTACATTTTGAATTGTGTTCCAAATTAGAATTATATATCTAATTATTGTTCACCCTTTGAACTGAATTCTTGAAATGGAAGTATTCAATTTTAGAGTGTTTTATCATATAGTGTGATTTTGTTATGTGTATAGTTATGTTACCCTTTTAATGGAGTTCCGAAATGAAATTATTATATTTTTAGTGTAATTACTGAGTGAGGTTTACTATTTAATTTAATTATTATATTACTTACAAATTAGCGTAGATTGCACTTTTAATTGAGCTTCCAAAATGAATTGTTTAGATTTCTACATGTCTCTTTTGATCTTTTGAATCGATTTGTCACGTTGAAATTATGCTATTTTTAGATAATTTTTTCAAATAATATTGTTTAACCTTTCATTAGTGTTTACATGTTCTTATTATCATATGCTTTTTGAGTTGGTCTGCTCTTTGTTTTCGAGTCAGACTTATCACATTTTTAGAGTTTAGTTTACATTTTGAATTGACATCACTTCGCTCTTACACACCCTATATAAATACAATATAAAGCCTATAACACATTAATTATGTCTATAACAAAATATTTTCACAAATCAAATAAAGCTGAGTTACTACATGTTTATTGATGTCCGGTATGTTAAAGGCGTCTGCCAAATAATCTATGAGCATTCCACTGTTAAACTTTTGTAATTATCTCCTTCTTAGAGTTTGCTTGACCTTAAAATTTAGTTATCAAGTGAAGTTTTACATTCTTAAAATTCTCAAGTTTGAATCATCTTATTTATATAATGTGTTTGTTTTTCGAATTGAATTCATAACATAAATTATACTATCACTCTCAGAGTTTATTTCGTCCTTTAAATGGAATTATGAACTTGTAATTATGCCCGTAAACTAAATATTAAGGTAGAAATTATCTCATTCGTAGAGTATTTTATCTCTAAGTTTTACTTATCACCTTTTCGGAGTTTCTCTATTTTTTTATTTTCTTTCGTTTATTAATTTTTTATATTTGTGTATTAAAGAGATGAATTCAAATTTAATTTATGTCTTAGAGTTATTTCTATTATTATCAAGACAAAAATTAATTAAAGAACTTGTTGAATGGCCATGACGATCATTTCATGGAAATGGCTGAGCTAATGACTTGCAATATTCCTTTCACCATGTTTTATTTCTTGATGATAATTTTATAATTCTTTCATCACTGTTTAAGTGGCTTTCCAATTGATAAGAATGTTATATTTTGATAAAATAGGATGATGGCTAAGTAGGATGAAAAAAATTGAAACTTACATGTATGATTTATTTTCCCTACAAAATATGATCATTTAAAATTTAATTGTTTTAGAGAAAAATTTATCGTATAGAACTTTTGTTCATGTAACATGCTTCTTATTCGAAATAGATTATTAATTTTAAATAATATATGGTGGAAAATTTATTTCACATTGGAGTATAATTTATCTGACGAGTGACAGCAAACCAGGAATAGCATAACTTTTTGTACCTTTAGCTGAGACACGAATGAGAAAACTGGGTTTGTCGGTTTAGGCCCAATTTGTGCGGTCAACGAATCCAGGCCAGCCCATGACTAGACTGTAGAGTGTCACGTGCAGTTCATTTTCGTGAAATATTACATTTACCAACAAATGCTACCATTTCAGCATGTTATTATTTATTTTTCCTTACTCTTCTTCAGTACCAATTTTATCACACATTCAACGTTTATAATCAACGCATTTAATTTTAAGCTTTATTCACCCATATATTATACTTTCTTATACTGTCCGTTAAAAATAAAATAATTTTTTATTTTAATCGTTCCATTAAAATAAAATAATTTTTTATTTATAAAAACAACTCCAAAATACAACTAATTTTTAATCACACATTATTTGGTCCAAACATATATTTTTATATTTCAAACTCATTTTAAACCATATACTATATAGTTTTCTTAAAAAATATGTAAAATCAAATTGTTTCATTATTAATGAGATGGAAGAAGTGCATTTTATGAACTTTTAAAAAATAAGTATATGATAGAAATGTAATAATATGAGTTTATTAAACCTTTTACCAACATAATTTAAGAAATAATACGAATACAAAGTTTGTAAACATTGAACATAGAAAATCAAACGAGTGAATAATATTGAAAGGAAGAGATTATGATATATTATACTACTAATGTAGTTATCAGAAGGTACTACTGTATGGAGTAAACCCTTCACTGCATTTAATTGTTTGCAACTTTTCATTTTGAAATTCTCAAAAATCTTAACATTCTTTTTTAACTCACTCTTTTCATGCATTCAATTCTTAATCACTTTATTCACATTTTACTTATTGCTCTTATATACCTTACTTTTTTACACCATGTAGGAGTACTTTTTTACCATCTATGACCTACCTACTATCTTATTACATTTATTTGAAATTGACATAAAAATAAATGATAAAGCCTGTAAAGCATTTGGGGATGAAACAAACAGTCAGACAGATTAAACATACTCCAAGTTCTACAATCATCTCCATTAATTACAATTCAATTGAACCCAAAATATATGCAATATTAATATCTCAGTCACTATTAATTTTACAACTTTACACAATCCACTACTTCAACATTGAATCCTAAAATCTATTTTAATTTAATATTTCTTTTAAACATAATCATTTATTTTCTTTTCTTTTCTCATTTTCTTCAAACGTTATTCTTGAATTGAATTTAAATATTATTAATTAATTATAACAAAATTACACTAATATTTTTTATATTTATTCATTGAAAATAAAAATTATATGATCTAGGTGCATTACTCCATCATGCATATTTTTATGTATTTTCTTTTTCTACAAGGAGGTCTTTGAGACATGTATTTCTGTTTTACTAGTGCAATTTTCAATTCAAATAATATGTCTTTAATATTATAGAAGTGCGATTTTATATTGTTATTTATATAATTATTATATATGTAGTAATTAAATAACAACAATAAAATTAAATAAACAACAAAAAGGAATAAAGATTAAACAAAGAAAAAAGAAAAGAATAAAAAACAAAAAAAATAGTAAAAGTACAATTTTGGTGCTAGGACTCATCCCAACATTCCAGTGTTAGGATGCTGGCTCCGACTCTCTGTTGGAGTTGGAGCCAGAGTTACACTAGCGTTGCAAATAAAATGGTCTAAAATACATTTATTGTTTTTCTTTTTCGTTATTTTCAAGGTCTAATTGGAAAAACAAGTAAATAGTCACTGTCAAACTTTATGCATTGAAATTTACATATTTCATCCAAAACTCATAACTAAATATTAAATCTAGTTCACCACCTACCATATAATAAACATTTTAACTTCATACGCAATTTATATCGATTAAAAATGTAAATTTTAATTTATCATATGAAATTTTAACTTATCAACTAAAATCGTTTAATTATTCCAAGGTGTAAAGTTCATCAGACGGATGCATTACTTAAAAAGTCGGATTTTTTGTTAATAAAATAAGCAGTAGTACTTCATGACTTCACAAAACTGAAGGTATGTATATAGTACCTGCTTCGGGTTAATCGAAGTTATGGGTCACTGAATTCTCTAGTACCTTCCACTTTACGGGTTGTACTTCCTTGAAAAACACTTCAACCTGTGAGACACTTTTTCAGTTTTTATCCTAAGTCTTCCAATTTTCCAACAACTCATCACCACTCTATCAGTTGAACAGGTGTTGAAAATCAGGTGAAGAAATCATCATTTCTCTCCTTCAATGGCAGATGATAAGGATACCACGTCTGTGCCACTCCAAGGTGTGCGCGATGGTGAAGTAGATCCCGAAGATCCTATCAAATCTCCACCGCCTTCCACCGATTCTTCAACTCGAAGGGTAACTTAAGTATATGCATTTTCATTTCTAGTTACTCATCTTCCTTTGCATTGTTGTCAATTTGAAAGTTAGCGATTAGCGGTGTGATTTAATCGAGTATCGTATTTGTCAATTTGTGCTGGTTAGACCGAAATTGTATATAGGATATTGTTTTTCTATTTTTAGGTAGGTTGATTTGGTCATTAACACGATATTTTAGTGTTCTAGGGCTTTGATTTACATATAGGCTAGTGAGGAAGGTTGAAATAGGAAATGGTGGTTGGATTTGTGATCATTAGTGTAGGAAGGAATTGAACATGATTCTGATTGGATAGATCATGAACGAACCAATAGCTTGCTAGGATTATAGAATCTGCTAAAGTATCATATGCTACCTTTTACTACTTCAGTGACACAAATAGTCTTCGAGAATCTGTCATACTGCCAGATGCTTCTCTTGAAATATATCCTTCCGAAGTGCTTGAATATTATAGTTTCAGGTCGCTTTGCACCTCACGGACTGCAAGTGTAGAGGGCCTATAACCGTATCACATTTCTATTTGAGAACCTTACAGGTTTGATCACCTGAGTCGAGCTGCACATGCTTGCTAAGGTGATGGAGTATGAACCTTATGGTGGTAAGATGAAACTCAGTGTGCATCTGAAAGAGAAGAAAGAAGAGATGGAGATAAAGCACTAATGAAAAGAAGAAATTAAAAAAGGACTTGTGTTGTATTGAAATGAAAATGAGAGAGTGACATATATCCGAAACCTTTCTGAAATCTGTACTATATGCACAATTCAATGCGACAAAGAGTCTTTGAGAATCTGTCGTACTGCCAGATGCTTCTCTTGAATTATATCCTTCCGAAATGCTTCAGTATTCTAGTTTTAGGCCCTGTCATGCCTGACAGACTGCATTAGAATGTAGAGAGCCGATAACGGTATCACATTTCTATTTGTGAGCCTGAGAAGTGAGAACCTTACAGGTTTGATCACTTGACTCGAGCTGCACATGCTCACTAAGGCTATGGATTATGGTGGTAAGATGAAACTCAATGTACATCTGAAAGAGTAGAGACAAGGAAGCGCAACTTAGTTGGTAATACGCTTCACCTCCAACCAATAGGTCGGGGGTTCGAGTCATCCTTTAGCCGTTTAAAAAAAAACATCTGAAAGAGCAGAAAAAAGTGGTATAGATAAAGCAATAATAAAAGGAAAATTAAAAAAGGACTTGTGCTATATTAAAATGTAAATGAGAAAGTGACAAATTTCTGAATCCTTTCTGAAATCTGTATTACATACACACTTTTTATTAGAAGAATGCATGCCCGGCCCATTTCCATTTCTCCTGCTATTCACATATACTCCTAAACATGACTTCTAACGGGGGGGATCAGTCTGACTCTAGACATCTTTTTATGGTCTATAGTTCCCTTACTCAAGCTCCTGAGCTCCGTCTGATGTGGTTCATTCGGTGAATCTTTTTATTACTGTTGGCCAGTTGGGTGATATACTGCTGCTCTCTGTATAGCTTTTATTAAACACCCTTGTTACAGAAGATAACAGTGGTTAATTCAGTTCTCTGATTAATTATTTATCCTTGGGCTTTTTTTATATTATATGTCATTTAACCTTTTGTACTAGGATAATCTCGTGTTATTTGGGATAAGTTAACAATATTAACAGACAGAGTTATGTTTTGTTATAACATTGTTGATGGGTTACTATTTTGTGAAAAATTGTTATTACATCTTGATTTCTGAATTTTTATCTTTGTTTCTCCAGGCTTGCTGTTTTGTACTTCAAAGCTGGATCTCAAAAAAGTTTATGACGGGATGGTACCCTCTTAAATTTGTTTTATTTATTGCTAAGTTCAACTATTGAAATTCATTTGGTGTGGGTATAACATTGGATTGACATTGATATTGCAGTATTGTTCTGTTTCCTGTTGCCGTCACTTTTTTTGTGACTTGGTGGTTCATTCAGTTTGTTGATGGTTTCTTCAGTCCTCTATACGAGCAGCTGGGCATCGAGATATTTGGTAACTTTGATATCTTTAAAACTTCTAAACCTGTCTGTTCATCTCCCATCACAGTGAAACAATTGCACTTACCCATTTACCATGTTCCCTCAAAACCCGACATTTTTATCATTTAATGGTTGCTGGTAATTCCCCCTAGGAGAAAAGTATTCAAGATTTCTGACAAGTCCTTGTTATATTTGGCTTGCCTGGGTATGAATTTGAATTTAACATATAGTACTATTTTTTTGTCATTTATTGGATTTTAGGTGTATGAATATTGAATAGTGATAAATCTCAATTGTCTGCATAAGTGTCAGTATCAACTTGCATGCACCTGTTTTGAATCAAACATTACATTTGACAAGGATGCGGTTATGAGAAAGTTTCGGTTAAAAATTTGCCTGATATATATGGTTATGCGACTTTATCTTCTTTCACTTTCTACCTTCGAGATGTCATCTATCATCTCAACCGCAAACCAATATTTTATTCCCCACCTGTCATGTTTATCACATCTATCATCTCATATGCTGCTGATGTAATCCTTTGTATCTATTACTTGGGAATTGGGATCACCTATAGATAAAATTTATTAACA
>JAYMSP010004111.1:0-17293 GCA_036897095.1 Plantago elongata
AGGTTTGTTGCTTGTTATCTTGCAGGTCGTCGGTGCCCCCCAATTCATCAACCTAAATTCGATTGTAGATTCCGAGCGTCTACAATTTTGTTCTGAGATTATATATGAATCTTCCACTCGTTAGGTCGATTATTCCAAGAGTGTACTGAGTGATTTTGTTCTATTCGTTTATGTTGTGATTCTTTCCTATGAATTGTAATTGTTGTCGATTATTGATTTGCAAACTAGAAGTTGATGAACGTTATTTGATTTCTTGGTATTTTAGTGTATGATATAATATTGATATCTTATTTTTTCAATTTGAAATTTTATTTAGTTATAGAATAGGGAATAAATTATGATATTAAGAAGTTAGGTTTTCCTACGGTCAGGTAGGCGTTCGTCATGCCTAACAACATCCATTAAATTAAAAGTTTGCCTGTTTATTTTCATTAAATACAAAAATATATATATTATTTTGGAAATAAAATTAGAATTACTTTGGATATATTTTGATCAATATTTTTATTTTTTAATTAATATGTTCACGAAAGCCGACATAGTTGATAGGACGATCGCTAGTCGCCTTTGGCGGTTTGATATGGACATTTAATCCAGACCTCCAATGGTGCATGCCAGGTAGGGCGAAGAGCCCTAAAAAACTTTGCACATTGCTTTATAAACATGAGCATGGATATGTATGAGCTCATGAAACGTTTTATTGTGATATTCTATTTTGAATTTACGAAGTTAAATAAAGTTGTATACATTTTCTACATATACATATGAAATCTTTGTGATGACTTCTTGATGGACACAATCCGAGAACAAAGTAGTTGGTATGTTACAGTATGCAACATATAAAAGTTGATATAGTTTGTGGTGAACACAATATATTCCGGGAAAATTCTAACCAAATATTCTTTGACACTATATATTACAAAAAATAAATACCTGAGATGCGTTGATAAAGTGTTGTAACTCATCGAGTTTTGTGTCAATATAATCTAAAGAAAAAGTAAACAAAGGCAGAACTAAGAATTATGTCATGGAAAAGGAGATGGAGGCAGATCTAAGAATTGGAGAGGATCGTTATCCATATATGTGAATTGTAAGATTTCCCGATAGTTGATGAGAGTTTGAGGGAAAGAGAGTTCGCAGGTTATGAGACTTTGCAAGTGATGAGACTTTGCAGCCACCAACCACATGTGCTAACACTCCTCGCGCCCAAGTGTTTGGTTGTATACTACCAATAAGTGGTCATAATATGATTTCTAATTCACATGAGTCCAAAAGTTAATAAGATTTTAGTACATACCCTATTTTACCGTCGACTTTATTCCCAAAATAATTATATTTTATACAAAGAAAACTAATTAAATATTAATATTATAATAGAGTACCAAAGTTATTAGTAATATTATTTTATTTATATTTATTTATAAGTTTTTCTTTTTTACTTTCAACTTCTTCTACATACAATACCCTCTTTGTTTTCCTCGATGTCCATATATGAAAGGAATCTATTAGGGCGTAAGATCGAAGTTGTAAAAAAGCTCTGCATTTGGTCGTTTGAACCACAAATAATAAGAGATAATAGAGTGCCGATTTGGAGATTTTACAGCTCCATTCAAAAGTGCCACAACTTCAATTTGTAGATGATTTCTTCCTCAAGTATAATTTGCGACGGACTATTTTAGCTCTACAATGGGAGCCTTGTTCTCTTAGATTTGGAGTTGCAAAACAACCAAATTAGACGAAAGTTGATTTTTCGAGGGATTCTTATACCCGGGAACTGATCCACCGTAATCAGAATTGGAATTCTATGTTGGTGCTCCCACACTTCAAAACGGGGATCATATATCGAGTGTTGCAGGAGGCTACCAATGTGGTACCGTGTAAGACACTGATGTATAGGAACTTGCCACGGTCTCGTGCACAGTTTGTTGCTTGGCTTGCATGCATGCAGCGGCTTGCGACTTGGGAACGGATGGAGCGGCTGGGGCTACTTCAGAACTCGATGTGTTGCTTCTGCCCGTTGACAAAGTCACATGGTCACTTATTATTTGCATGTCCCATTACTTCAGGCATATGACATTTTGTACTTAACTGGCTTCGGATTCGGCACATCCCGTAGGGATGGGATGCAGAGTTACTATGGATTTTACGCCGCACCCAGGGTAAGGGATGGAGAGTTAAACTACTCAAACTGGCATTTACCGAGACAATATATGAGACTTGAATGTTAGGAATTATGTTTGCTTAGGTGATGATCCTGGAACACCTTATAGGATTCGTATTGCTAGAAAAATAATAGATGTCATTGTTTACAGAGCTTGGAAAACTCTCGAGATGAGGACCCATGTTGGGAACCTTAATGTAGTATAGTTTATATTTTGATTGTTAGTTATTTTTCGGATTTGGGTTGGATCGTTTGTTTATCGCCTTCGCTTTGTATTGTTTTTTGAGTTTGATAATATATTCTCGTTCCAAAAAAAATCTTCTTTGTCCCGATGCCTCAGCAACTTAATCCAAACTTTGATTTTAACCTACGATTTGGTAGCAGGGAGTTTGATTGAGTCGTTTCTCACTTATTCCACCTCTAACTATGAAACAAGATATAATGACTTAGGAGTAAGACACATTCTTCATAATATTGGAGATGGTGTTATCCCAAAATAGATGGACTCTAAATCTGAATTTTTTATATTATTTTTTTTTTTTTTGGATAATTATCTATAAGTATAAATATTAACTCAAACAAATTTGAGAATTTTTACATGGATTACTTGCTTACTTGGCCTGATTATTTGATTATCTCGATTAATTTATTTTATTTCCTTTATTATATTTTATTTCCTTTATTATAAAAATATAGACAGTAGTACTTGCTAAATTACTAAATTTAAGGAGCAAATTTGTAATTAATAGGTGCAATTTATGACTTCCTTGACACACTAATCAATTCAGTGTCCACTTCGTCACTTCAAAAACCCCCACTACTCAAAAAACTGACAAAAAAATTCAATCTTTTTGGCGCTCTGTTTCCCTCTCTTCTTCTCCTTCTCCTATGCCCTAGGGTTTCAAATACCAACAAAGAAACCACCTATCCATCTTCCAATTCTCCCCCAAATCTATATAACCATCTTTTCCCCAATTTCTCGAACCCTACAGATCCCAATCTTCACTGAAAATGGATCATCAACTGACCAAAGATGGTATTGCGTTGATTTTGAATGGCAATACGCCCTCCGAGGTGCAGCCAGTGCTGCAAGTGGTTTCTATGCGATCAATAGGTTCGACGGCGAATCAGGTTAACGGCAGCGAACGGTACCGGCTGAGTATTTCAGACGGTGATTACACCCAGCAAGGCATGCTTAGCACTCAGCTTAACGAGCTTGTTCGAAATGGGTTTATTCAGGTTGGGTCTATCGTTAAATTGGTCCAGTTCGTCTTCAACACTGTCCAGAATCGCCCGTAAGTTTCGAAATTTATTGTTTTTTTCTCTGGTCTTATGTTCTTTTGCTTGGTTCGCCCCTGCCAATGTGTAATTTGTTGGACCTGACTGTTTTCGGAAGATATGTCGTTTCAAGATTTAATTTTTTTTTTGGATTTTCTTGATGGGGATTGGCTCGACTCTCGTGTCGGTATGTTGAAGAGTTTGAATTGTGCATCTTTGTGATTAGTTCGTTCACTAGTTGGCTTGGGAGGGAGGACACGGATAAATAGCCCTTTTCTTGGAAATAGAACAAAGTAGGGATGACAAGGGAAGATCTTGATATTTTGTGATTGTGGAACCTAATTCGGTGAAGAGCACAATGTGTTTTTTAAAAGATCGAATTTGTTTTATCATGGTGCCAATAGTTTAAAATGCATCTCTACCATTTTGAATGTCATGTTGAATTCAGAAATTTTTTTACATATGGATAGCCATTTAATACTACTGATTGCAGTGTTTTACTTTGATCGGTTTTGGTCTTCTTTTCTTTGGCATGAATTTACTATTTAGACTCTAACGATTGTTGCGTTGGGGCAGCTGTTCATGTGTTGCTTTATAAAGAAAAGTATGTATTTTTAGTGTTCATCTATCTCACACAAAATTGTGATCATGTTTATATTGCACTTGACATAGTAATTAGTATTGTAGGTTCTTTTTGCGTCTTCTATTTTTTAAAGTGTTTCCAGTCACTGCGTGTTGCACAAATCGTTGCATCTCATTTCCTGTACTTACACATTTATGTTATTGAACTAGTGTATATATTTATGCTTCTTGTGTCAATTACATACTGTCCCATAACAATGACAACTGTTAACATGATTCTTCTTCTGTCAGAAAGTGATGATAAAAAGCTTGGAAATTTTTGGTGTGTATATTTCATCTTAAGAATGAATGAAATAATGAAAAGTCTTGTGATTGACTGGGGGAAAAAATGCTATTTTTGGAATTGGCATTAGTTTTATGACCATCCAATAAGTTCAACTAGGACTAATCAGGTTTTCTCCCAATGGCTGAGCAGGATTATTATCATTACCAATCTAGATGTAATCCTTGATACATGTGATGTCATTGGCGAGCCGAAGCCATATCCGTGGGCCGACGGGAGTGCCCCGACCATGGGAAGAACATCCACACCAAGCCAATCAACAAATCAGCCAGCTGCAAACATTATTAACCCTCAAACTTATGGTGGTCCAGCCATGTCGGGGTCAGCTTCAAACATGATTAACCCTCAAACTTATGGTGGTCCAGCCATGTCTGGGTCAGCTACAAACATTATTAACCCTCAAACTTATGGTGGTTCAGACATGTCTGCTCCAACTGCAAACATTATTAACCCTCAACCTTATGGTGGTTCAGCCATGTCTGCTCCAGCTGCAAACATTATTAACCCTCAACCTTATGGTGGTTCAGCCATGTCTGGATCAGCTCCTAGGTCTAGAACTGATGGTATTCCAGTATCTGGAAATATGGTGTCCGGAAGAATCCCTGCAAATGCTCCACTACCAAATTTAAAACCTGTATATGGTAAAGGGGTTCCACAGGTTCCTGCACATTCTTATGTTAACCAAGGGCCTGCCGCGAGACATGAACCAGCTCAAAAAATTATGCCTATTGCGGCGTTGAATCCTTTCCAAGGAAGGTGGAGCATTAAGGCGAGAGTGACATCAAAATCAGAGTTGCGGAAGTACAGTAATGCGCGTGGTGAGGGCTGTGTATTCTCCTTTGATCTACTTGATTCTCAAGGTGGAGAAATAAGAGTAACGTGCTTCAATGATGTGGCTAATCAGTTTTCCAATGAAATAAAACAAGGTGAAGTGTACATAATTTCAAATGGGATGCTGAAAGCTGCACAGAAGAATTATAATCACTTGCCGAATGATCATGAGATTGTTCTTGACAAGACTTCAACTGTGCAGTCTTGTCCTGATGACAGGTCCATCAAACGACAGCAATTTAATTTTCGATCCATTTCTGAAATTGAAGGCTTGACCAGTGGTATTGTTGTTGATACGATTGGTGTTGTTTCCAGTATCAGCCCATCAATGAGTATAAATAGAAAAGATGGCAAGGTAACTCAGAAAAGATCCCTACAACTAATGGACAGTTCTGGGAAAAGCATGGAGGTGACCATGTGGGGTAACTTTTGTGATGAAGATGGCAAAGACCTTGAGACCATTTGTGAATCTGGGAAGAATCCTGTTTTGGCATTGAAATCTGTTAGGGTTACAGAATTTAATGGGAAATGTGTGGGGACTGTAGCCAACAGCATGTTATTCATTGATCCTGAATTTCCTGAGGCCCAACAACAGAGAGTTTGGTTTGACATGGAAGGAAAGAGCGCTCCTGTTATATCTCTATCAAAACCAATCCAAGGAAATTATGTACGCAAAACAATATCTCAGATTCAAGATGAAAAGTTAGGGACTGGTGATAGAGCAGACTTGATTTCAGTAGTCGCCACTGTTGCATTCATTAAACAGGACAACTACTACTACAATGCATGTTGTCTCAAGAGGGACGGTCGCCAATGCAACAAAAAGGTTATAGATAATGGTGATGGTGCTTGGGAATGCTCAACCTGTAACCAAACAATGAAGGATATTGAGGAGAGGTATATCCTTCAACTTGCAATCCAGGATCATACAGGCCAAACTTATGTAACTGCTTTTCAGGAGAGTGGGGAGGAGATAATGGGTCATCCAGCAGGGTATCTGGTTAAATTGAAGAAAGATGGTGAAGATGAGAAGTTTGATGAAGTAATACGAAGTGCTCAGTTCTCCAGGTTTTTGTTCAAGTTGAGAGTGAAGGTAGAAGTATATAATGATGAACAGCGAGTAAAATCAACTGTTTCTGGAGCAGAGAAGTTGGTCGATGAAACTATGAGAACAGAAACCAAATATCTACTTGATGAAATTTCAAAGTTGGGAGAAGAGGTCACTGGTTCTCTTCCAATTAAAAGTGAAAATAACATTTCAGCACCTAGTGTAGTGGACTACAGTGGGATGAATAGCAATGTGCCTAGAGATAGTGGAGCATACACGGCGCAAACAGGCACACATGGCAATCAATTTGGCAGCGGTTCCAGATTTCCTTCAACTGGGACCACTTACACAAGTTGCACTAGCTGTGGGGGCTCAGGACATAACTCGGCAAATTGCCCTAGTCTTATGAGTGGACCAAGTGCGACTCCTGGACCAAATTTTGGCGCTTCATCAGAGTGCTACAAGTGCCATCAAGTTGGTCATTGGGCAAATAATTGTCCTGGTACAGGTAATGATCCTCCAGCTTATGGAGGCGCATTGCGAAATAATGTTACTAATGGACCGAATGCTGGTGGTGCATCTGGTGAGTGCTTCAAGTGCCATCAATTCGGTCACTGGGCGAAAGATTGTCCTGTAAGTAATGTTCCTCCAAGTCCAGCTTATAGTAGCAGTAATGGCGGTCCTGGGAGATATTATACGAATCAACGTGCTGGTTTCTGAATTCCTTTTTGGGTGGCACTGTTCTGACTTCTGAGGTTGGTGATCTGACTGATCTTTACAGCTGGGTTCAGGATGCATGGCCTGCCTTTGTAGCTTATTACTGTAATTATTTTGAATAATCACTAGAATTCTGGGAAGTTCTTATTTTTCATTTGCTACTGTATTAGTATGTTTTGGATTAGTTCTACTTGTGTTATTTGTTACTTATTGATTACTGGTTTTCTGTTGTGATCACTAGCTTTGTGACTCTACCAGTGCCAGGTAGTTAATAAAAATTCATTGCATTTTTATGTATGCAAATGTATAATAGCAAGAGAGGCCTTGTTTGTCATACTGCTGGATTCAGCCATCTCCTGACTCAAATTGAACATTTTGTATACAAAAATTTCAATTTCAATTAAAAATTGCTACCCAAATTCCTATACCATTCAGTCCCTAAGAGACTGGCACTCTTAAGTCTTCTGGCAAAATAGAATGCTCGTTACATTTGGCACTGGACTACATTTGGCACTGGACTACATCACCAAATGACCTCATTTAGAAACAGATGCTAGCTGGAGTAGATGGTGGATTGCCCATCTTGCTCGAGATTGGATCCCACAGTATCTCCTGGTGGTGCTGTGGTGGTCGAAGAGATGTCGCTACAAGTGAGAGCATGTGACTCAACGGCTCTTTAGGACTTAGCAATCGGACAGCTTCCTGTCTTTAACTACTAGTCTCCTAATGTGTCCTCAACCTGAAGAACACTTTTAATTCGATAAATTAGATTAGCCTAACTGATTTTAGATTGTTAGCATTCTTCCATTTTTTCCTGATCATTGCAACTTCTTAAACTGAAAAGAAGTCCAAACACACATACCTTAGCTAAATTGTCGTTCTTCGTGACCGAATCAAGTCCCTTATTCTGCACCTTTGATAAGAAGGATTGAAAACCAAAGGGTCCTCCTGATCCAAAGGCAGACATACTGATAGATGCAGATGCCAATGGGTTAAACCGTGGTACCTCCCCCAGTCTCCAGTTTCTCAATAGAGAGTTGATAGTTTTCTGAGAGAGGGACAACCCTGTCTTTCTCATGTAACAGGATGCAACCAAAAAGAAGTTTCAGAATGAAGAAGCTTTCTACATGGATGTATCGAAATGGATAAAGAGGACTTGCAGACAAGGGATCATCCAGAAAAGCAAAAGAAAAGTTGGTTGGTTTGTCTGTGTTCTTCAAGAATGGACACTTGTGCATATCTCTCATGGAGTAGTCAGATTACTGTGTAAAGAACGGCTTACGCAGGAAATTCATCAACGTTTTCTCTGAACTATTTTACCTGAAAGTGGCAAATGGAAAGAAAATCTAGAAAACAAGGGATATGCATACATTATGTAATTAGGATTTCATTAAACAGCATTGGTTTTATTGCAGTAATCCTTACGCTCTCTGTTTCCCTTGTGTAAAAAGTACATAATGGACAAAAGTCGAACAATTCGTTTTATTTTCTGATAAACGTAACAAAAACAATATGCAATGATCAACAAATTCTGGGTAACTGTTTGCATGAACAGCCGGAATCTATCTCAGTGGTATCGTCGATGTCTACTAAACAAGGGATACCATCGTTCGTGGAAGGAGCTATGATGAGTGATCATAAAGATGAGAAAGATCAATAAAATCCCTATGCCCACTGGTGACCCTCCGATTCTATGGATTGAGTTCTTCTCCGGTGGAGAGAGCGAAAAGGCAGTGCCTTGTCCTGGATCGCGCGAGACCAGATGGAGGACAATGAGCAGAAGCACAGGGATGAGCATGAAGCCAATCTTGATATAGTCCATAATGTCTTCAAGTATGTAGTCATAGTTAATGTACCAGTTGAGGATCAAGAACACCAAGACGACGGCTAACAGGAACAGGAATTCGATCGGTACAGCCAGATACTGGAGGTAATCATAGTAGTATGCGGAAGAGTTGTAGTATCTGGCCATGTTTAGTCACACACAGAGGTTTGTTTGCTTGTGTTAAGGAGCAGTCTGTTTATATTTATATAGAGGTTACTTCAAATAGTTTCCTGAAGTGAAGGAGATGAAAGTGTAGCATTATTACTTTAAAGAAGATAAAGCCGGCCATAAAGTTAGGGTAGGTTCCTTGAGGTGTTGGATTCTTTTTTTACTATTAGGCCATGAACATATACAAATGGTACGTGTATCAAGTAATTGACAATATCAGGTGTTAATTTATACTGCAATAATACCGGAAAGTAAAGTTTGGATATTTCACTTAACTAATTATATCCAAACTCCCAACTACTAATTTATTAAGAATACTAATTTATTAAGAAGTTAATTATATTTCAAGACTAACTCGAATTTTCGTTCTCAATCTATTAAAACTCACCATTATACATATGAAAATTAATTTTCGATTTTTGATTAGATTCTTGATGTGGGGTGGTAAATGAAGTGTGACCACTTTATAGTATGGTGGGGCGAGATGGAATATTATCAGGCCAAAGAATCGGGTTCACGGAATGGAAGTTATGAGGTGGTAACAATTGAACTTCTTTTTTCTTTGCTCAGTAGATCTCCAAAACCTGCAAGCTGACAAGGGTGTTGTGACTTGTGGTTAACTTGATACAACTATTGTGAAATATCCATGATCTTTTAGATTTAGGTTTTTGTTCTAGTTCTTTCAAGTTTTAGGGTTCCTGCTACCCTGTACCCAATATCAATACCTCCCTTCCATAGCGAAAAATAGTTAGGTTGAATAATATGTTCGTTGGAGTATATGTCACCTTCGGAGCATATGTTTATTGTAGGAAGTTTTGAAAAAAAATTGTTGTAATTTATGCCTTGTGGAGTATGTTTGCTAAGCGACCATTTCTTAATTATTCGTTAATTAAGTAAATAAAATATATAGTCTAAGCTACTATGTAAGAGCTTGAGTTGATATATTGCATGCTCAAAATGAACATTGGATTAGTGAGGAGTAAGTGCTCAAAGTTAGAAGGTTAAGTGAATTTATCTGACATTGCTAGCACATGCAAGTCTTTACTAGTTTATAACCAATTGTACAATATCACTTGTTCAAGTGTGATGGTAAGGTTATGGAGTTTTCTCTACGCGGGCGTGCAGGGGGTGCAAATCCGAGCCAAATTTGTACTGAAACTAGTGGAACTAGGGTGCAAGCTGGTGCGCGGGCGACCTGCGTACACGAATGCCGGATCGAAATAGGCGCAAATGGACTGCCCGTGCAAGCCGCTAAAGGATTAATATTGTCATTAGTTGACACATTTAATTTATGTAATTAAGCTCAATTATTTTTGAGTTGTTACAAGACTCAATAGTCTCCTTCTCACTTATAAATAATTGGTCTCAGAATCAATAAGGAAGAACACACAACATAAGTCTTTCTCTTCTTCATCTAACTGTTCTTCCTATTTTCCTATTTACGCATAAACCGAGCACTAGTACCAGTTTGCCGGAAATTGCTAGATTGTGCGACTAGTGATTTTAGCTAATCGTTATATTCTATGAGGCAAACGCTCGACGTCTCAAGCACCATAAGTGAAAGGGCGTATTTACTTTAAGGAATTTGTATATACACATGCCTTGAAATCAAATATGAAAGATGGTTTGATTCGTTCTCTTTGAATTACGTTTACTTATCACTAAAGGAGCAGCACTGTCTCGCAGACCAGTTCTTCTTCTTATGTCAATTCCCAGTAGAGCTTAATTTGGCAAGTGTATTGTTTTACTTGTCCGACAGTGCATTAACTCATTGTTTTGTATGTATAACGAATAGTCCATTATGTAATTTTGAGAGCTAAGTGAACATCAATTATTACAAGCATGATATCTATGAGCTCGATTTTTTAGTAACCTACTCTTTCTCGCAAGGTTTTCCATTGAACTTCTCCATCGTGCTGAACAAGATATGCCGTCTAGAGTCTATCTATCACCTTTGTCTACAAAACTTATGAAGTTTGATTAACACTTCCCCTTAACCATGGCATGGGTCGCAAAAAGAAATTTGCATCTTTGAAAACCTAACATCTATACAAGTTTGTCTAAAATAATCAGTCAAGTGGGTTCCTCTTTTACATGTCCTTCTAAAACATACAATAACTAAGAGTACTAGTAGTCCTCTAACCTTACAGAAATCATCCTCGGCGAGGAAAATAAATAGATCCATTCAAACCGAACACAGTTGCATTTCGTTCTACATTTTTGTTTCGTTTTACAGTTGTAGGCATGACACAAATATTTCTCTCGTCTTGATTTTTCTTCATGATTGAAAATGCATGTTTCTGATCAGCCTCTTTCTTTCACTAATTCACTTTCCTTTCCATTTCCTATGTAGCAAGTTCTTCCAAATTTCACTACCAGTACGAAATCAGATTCGGAGTCTCACCTGCTGCAAAAAAATTGTTAAACTTCCACTTAGAACTAAAAGCAAGAACAGGCACAGGATACATTGTGAAACAGGGGTCCAAAAAGAGAAAACTATACTACCTTCGCGAACTATCTGTTGCTTCATCTTTAACGCAAGAAGGCCTTTTAGCATTATAATAGAAGTGTGCTATCATCTGAACCAACTCATCTGCTGATCTACTCTCTGGATTTATGCCGAAAAGAATGGTTAGCAACCCACAAAGATGATATAAACAGATACTATTAGCCAAGTAAAAAAAGACAAACCTTTCTCTCTATACAATATCTTGTTTCCACGAAGGAACAGAACTTGTGGGCATTCTTTAACTTTAAGAGCATACGCCAAATCTTTCTCAATGTTCATATCTATTTTGACTGTCTGATAATGCAAATTGAAAGTACATATCAGAAGAAATGGCAATGAGAAGATAAAAGAAGCTATCTCAATGTTGGAAAGTATGTGGTAGGTGTTTGACAAACCCGAGGAGGTAAGCGATCTTTAGCTGCCCAATAAACTTTTGCAGCCTTTTCCAGCTCCTTCAAAACTTTCCAGTTATCGCTTGCCCTGAACAAGCAATGACATGTAATAGTTTACTTTGACAGATGAATATTTAGAACAGTTCATACTTTATACATGTCGAAAGAACAGGAACATGGAAAATATTTGTCTACCTGCCGTGTCTAACATGGAAACATTGTTACTTACTTGTTGTATCTTTCAAAAACAAGGACAACTAACGGGCTAGGATGAAAAGCAAAGCTCTCCCAGTCGAGACACGTTATTTCCTTCACCAAACCTTCATCAATTTCTCCCTCCCAGTCAATCTCTCGGCCATCTTCACCAACAGTGTTCTTTATCGAGTGCTTTTCAAAATACTCAGAAGCCCTGATACCCCATCCAACATCAGCATCCAAAGGCCAATTTGGATCTTCCTCCTCAACCACCATCTCCTTTTCTGCTTCATCTTCATCATCGTCATCATCATCTGAGCTGTCTTCAGATTCAGAGTCAATATTTCTATTGGCCTTCTTCTTCATGATGTTCTCCATATTCTTCAATACATCAGGATTCTCCTTCCGGATTGATTCAAAGGTCTGTTCCAATCTGTTACGCACAAAATCCTCAACGGCAGCAGCCTCACTCTTGCGACCACGCCTTGGCTTTTTGGGGATCAATGGAGGGAACTTCTTATCTAAATTGTCAACCTCACTTTTAGGAACTCGAGTTTTTCCAACCCGGGTTTTCCGTTTTGCACCCTCCTTAGGATTCTTATCAGGGTTGGAACCATATTCACTCGAGTCAGCGCAGCAAGCCAGGCGTCTTAGAGTGCAAGTGACCTTTCCAGACCCACATAAAGGAAAACATGCATTTGAAACAGAACTCGAAAACGAGCTACATGTTGCAACACTTGTGTGAAAACGCAAGGAGAAAGAATATGGACCAGAGCTCAAATTCGCCAATGAAATCGACATCTCTTTGTTCCCTCGAAAGTATTTAACAGACAGATGTATAACAAAAAAAACTGCCAGCCATGAACAAACCGGAAATTAGACAATCATTATAACAACAGAAGCCATTGATCAGGAGTAATGAAGAAAATAGCAGGCAAAATGCAGAAATGATCAAAAACATCTCTTTTGAGCAATTTATCAAACACATGGTACGCAAGTACCGAAAGAAGAGTTTTTTTTTTTTTTTTTTTTTAACAAAATGGGATAGAGTTGTTAACATGTAACATGCTAAGGAGCATAAGCAGCAGGGAAGATTCATTATATATGAAAGTCAATGAAGAAGAACCACATGGACAATTCAAACAAGAAGCAAACTTTCAAGAAAACAAAACAGGAAAAGACAGAAACTTGATGGGTTCTGAAAATTACCTTTGTTTTCTTTGTTCGTTAGGAAAAGGGGCTAAGAGATTTGGGGGAATTAAGTTGTCTGGAGCGAGGAAGCACACGTCAAATTCTCATGCCAATCAGCTTACAAAGCACTTCAACGTGACTATGGTGCTGAATCGCCCCAAGCTCAGTGGAAATTGTTGTAGCTTAATCTAACTCTGTTATAAACGGAGGGCTGAGATTGCATCTGGATATTCAAGGGACTGGATTAAAACAGCAGTTATGGGATGAGAAAGTTAGTTGCACAACTAATCAGCTTATGTTCATTCATAATAAAGCACCATAAATTTGAGCGAATAGCGAAGGAGATATACGCAGATGAACTTACAGTACTCGTAGTACTTCTATTCGGACAATTCTTGTTTGGACTGGATTTCAAAGATCAATTACAGAGAAAGAGGATCGTGTAGATATAAAGTATAACAAAATATTACAAATGGAAAGTAAGATACGAATAGTACGATTCAGATTTAATGAATTGATCGAGATAGTAACGGCGTGTGAGGGTTGTATCGAAGATGATCATAATGCACCTCGTCGAATGAGGAACACGGATCAGAGAACGAATTTGAGATTGGAGACCGTATTGTAACGTTTCATGTGCACTGCGAAGTTTGGTAGGTTGAATAATTAAGTTGAAATGGTAAAGGAAAAGAGCTTGAGATGGTGATGACAATATACATCGAGCCTCTTTGTAACAATCTCTTTTTCCTGTTTCTGATACATACATAGAGATCAATATAAATCAACATTCTTATTTATCATGAGAAACTTCAACTAAGCAAACTTATTTATCATGAGAAACTTCAACTAAGCAAACTCAAAGTTTAAAGGAGGATTGATTTTATATAAAGAAGCTAGATGCTCCTTCACTTGACCACACGCGATCTGTCGTACAGATTAATGGATTACAATTTAGAGCTCATTATAATATTTTTGGGCCAGAAACATATTGTATTTTAGTCATGTCCAATAGAAAGTCTGAGACAGAAAAGACCCAACAATTGTGTTTATTCATTTGGGCTACTTGTGAAAAAATTTGTCCATTCGCTAAACAATGTAACTTAATAGAGCAATTCAAAAGGTGTGTCCGTTGAAAACGTGAAAGTCTATATCTATTCAGCATGCAACTCTTTTATCTTTAATATTATAAATATACACCCCCAAGAATTAGATTTCAACACATTGCAATCAAAATCATTCTTTCATTCTCTACTACTCTCTAACAAGTATGAATCTTCTATTATGTCAAGTTCAACAAGTTAGCAATTCAATATTAAAATTCTGATTTTTTGTTATTGTATTTTGAAAGATTATTTAATGTTAATCGTAAGCATTAGATAAAATTTTAAAATTGAGGGACACCCTCTACTTAAGAACCGCCATCTTGTTAAAATACTCTCTACTATCAACATTTAGTACACGACATGGTGTGCATGAGATCCAACTCCAATATATATAAAAAGACATCAAGTAAGGCACCTATATATCTATCCTGTTTAAAGTTATAAAACGTACAAAACGGGAATTTGAGCCCCAACCATGTTGACTATGATGTTTAGTAAGGTATTAAATGATAAACGGTGTCGGTACGTAGATTTTCATCTCCCTGCAATTGATTTATAATAGTGGTCCATAAAACCAAGAAAAAGGAAGATCCATTTGAGAAAAGGACATGGAGCTTACTCGTCACTTTTATATTTGTGTGATTAAAGTAGTATTTAATTATTTTGGCTAGATGTGAAGATGATGGAGATGTAATTTTAATAGTTGAATGAATCTATTGTCTATTTTTGAGTAGGGAACAATCTAATACTACCATACCACGTTCTCTCATACTCCACCCGGCCTTCACCACAAATATCTGAATAAGCATTTATTAAGATATGTCGTGGTGGTCTGGTGTTGCGTTTGCTAAGACCGCTCACTTTAAGTAGCTGCCGTTGCGACCGAACTGTGCACGGTGAACAGTCATAAAACAGCCCTAGCTACTCCACAACCTATCAAGTTGTCGTTTTGAGGCTAGACCAAAAATGGACCAGTTCCAAAACGACTAGTGTCCTAGCCATTTGAATGGGACACGTGGCAGACACTTTTTTTAATTTAATTTTTTTTTTATTTTTAATAATAATAAAAATAAAATACTCCATAAACGGTCATATTTTTTCGATATCTATAAATAGAGGACCATTTTCACTTCATTCTTCACAACTCCAAACACTCTTTCTTTCTCTCTATTAAACTCAAAACACTCTTTTAATCACTACCAAAAATCAAAATGAATCCGAACTTAGCTGCTTGGTTGGCGGACAAAGATCCGGCTTAAATCGAGCAAATGTTGAGCAACATGTGCTACCACAGTTCGGAATCATCCACCAATCCAAACAACAACCCAAATGAACTATACAATCCATTCAACTCCTAAGATGTATTCCCTCCGGAAGGTGATGAGGGATCGCAGCAAACCGTTCCGGAGACACAGCCTCCACCAGTGCAGTTGCCAATTTGAGGAAAGGGGAAGATGGCCGCATCAAAAGGCACAGGGAAAGCAAAGGCCGGGTCATCGAGGGGAAAGGGAAAGAAAGTTCCCGAGGAGGAAGCGGAAGGCGAAGCCCAGGAGGCTAGTCCACGAAAGTTCTCGATTGCAGAGGACCTCTCTCTAACCAACATGTTCATGGCGGTTAGTGAGGATCCATACGTAGGTACTAACATCAGGTACACTACGATCTTCACTAAGAACGTACTAAATTTGTGGAATGCGGCAATGAAGGACTCGACTTCTGATCTCAAACCACAACGGAAGCTCTCTTCGTGGCCGCTGGAATCGTATCAAGCCTTGTGTTAATCATGGGTGAGTGCTTACAACGAGGTTGTACGAGTCCAAGGAGTTCAGAGTGGTACTAACGAAGACGATGTCATTTAGTACGCCAAACACATCTACAAAATGAATCATAACCAAGGTGAAGATTTCGAACTAATCCAATACTAGCATGCCATGAAAGATTATCAACAGTAACAAACGAAGATGAATTACAACGGTCCATCGGGGATGTCATTCCGGCTTTTGAACTCCATGATGCGGAAGGCGAAGACACTGACGGAAGCTCGGGGAAGAAAATGCGCATAAGTGAAAGTAGTGATGACTTTGTGGAACGCCCCATAGGTTGGGATAAGGCGAAGGTCCTCATGAAAAGTGGTCTTTGATCATCAAACTCCTTCGGCAGTGATTTAGTTGACTTCAAGAACGATTTTGCTCAACAGCGGATTCTGGAGGCACATAGGATTGAGATTGAGCAGAGGAGGTTGGTATTCGGGGATGATTGTTGAAGCAGTAGAATCAAATGGTGTTTTATGTTTGTGTTTGTCCGTTTTATATTCAAATTCCGTACTAGTTTTGTAACAACCGCAAATTTGATTTACGTATCTGAAAAATTAATTTAATATTAATCTTATTATTTCGCATGAGCGAAAATATTACGTAAGTAGATGGGGTCGAATTTCAAATTTTAACGCCGAGCAGATTCGACGTTAAACTAAGAATTAGGAATATATTAATAAAATAATAATAAAAATAATAAAATAAAGATATTTATTTTAAATTTTATACGGCTTTTGCTCATCGTAAATAATGTCCGGGAATCGACTTTCTATTTTTCTGAAATTTATTTACGAGCCGTTTGGAGGCCAGGAGAAATAAGCTGTATATATGTGCAAAATGCCTATTATACCCCCTAAATCTCTTCCTCTCCACGTTTCCCCTCTTTCTTCAGTCCGTTTTCCTTTTCCTTCTTCAATTCGTCTTCTTTAAGCCCCCGTCCAATTCGCCGCCTCAATCCGCCAGTCTCTTCTTCACGAAGCCTCCCCACCCTCCGCCTACATATATACATCGTCCGCCCTCCCTTCCTCTCTTGCACCTTCAAGAACGAAGAAACCGAACTGTTAGGGGCTGATTGGAGTAGCATCCAAATGCCCGTTTGGATGCTACTCGAGAATTTTGGGTTTGTTATGACATTTAAA
>JAYMSP010004112.1:0-17286 GCA_036897095.1 Plantago elongata
AATATTTTATTTTTTAAATATATGATTGTATATCGTGGTTGTTATGTATCTTAAAGTTATTATAAATAAGTATTGTAACATATTTTTATGCGTTGAAAATTAATAATAACATAATTCGAACACAATAATATAAAACACCTAAAATCATTGTATTAAATATAAATCTAATAGTTCATAACTTGTTACATTTTGTTATGTTTAACGATTACTATCCCTGACTATTTTTTCGACGTCCGTTCCCACTATCAGGTCCATCAAAAATGCATGTCTCCTCCAAGAATTTGTATATTCATATCGTTTCATTTGTATATCCATAACAATGCACTCAATTTTGCTAAGTGTGTGAATTACCAGTGTGATTGGATCTGAAATGTCATAAAACACATGCAAAGTAAATGTTGGAAAAGACATTATCTCTTTTTCGAATGTCTCATGATGTTTGAATGTATTTGCATATATGTGAGGCTACAATGTGGTTTAGGCTTAAGAGAAAATGGATTATCGGAGGTGAGGTTAAAAAGGTTGGGTGGCCAAAAAATTTATACTCCTTCCTCCGTCCCATCAAACTTCATACATTATAATTGACATGTAATTTCATGCAAAAATTTAAAGTAATAATAAAATATAAATAAGGTGTGGAAATTTATACTTTTAGTGACAAAAAGTATAATTTTTGTGTAAAGTTAAGACTTTTTATCTTTTTTAGTAATGTATGAAGTTTGGTGGGACGGGTAAAAATGGTAAATGTATGAAGTTGTCGAGAAGGAGGGAGTATTTTGGAACACCAAAGTCATGATTCAAGGTTGATGGAAGGTGGTAGTCACTTGGCCTGACATCAGCTATAATGTGAGCTTGTTACAACGTCATGAAAACATCGTTACATTACTGCTTGTGAATTAAAATCTTGATGGTAATGCTTTGAATTTGATTATGTGAATTTTCTCCAGTAATTGGACTAGTATTATGCGAGTAACTCATCACATTATGGAAGCGTCGGGTTAAATCTTGGACAAATCTAACGCTTTGATTCATGTACTAAAATCATCACGGTGATAAAATTACTATAATCGGCCATTCCCCTGTTATTTACAAGTTACAAACGTGCCATCTAATGCAACCAAAGCAAGGAAGCTGTGTACAGAAGTGAATTTCAACATTTCGTTATGTTTACGACTCTTCACCACCGGAAACAGCTGAATTTACATGCTCTGATGCATCAATAATCATTTCGGTTAAAGGCAGCTTTGAATAACCTCTAGCAGCTGATAATGGTGTTGATGTGGGCGAGGGTGATAATGCTTCTGCTGCCATGACCAGTGCCCTTCTAGGCAATAACAACTTCATCCCTGCCCGTTGATCACCTGCAATTCACATACAGCAATGTGCTGAACTTGAAACCTTACATTCGGGAGAAAAGGTAGGATGGAACTCATGACTGAAATTAAAAGGCAATGCAAACAGAATCATCTACGCAAATGCTGAAGCACAAACATACCATTAAACCGGGCTTCAAGCTTAGCAGAAGCAGACATGCGTATGAGAATCGGCGTGACAATCATAAGAGCAGCCCAAACAAACAAGATCAACACATATGTTCTTCCATTGCCCATTGCTCACAGAGCTGTTGGGAAATGACACAAAAGAGGCATTTTATTCAAGTCCAATGGTAGTTAAGTTGAAAAGGACTTATTGGTACTTAGCTGGCCATGTTAGAGAAACTAATCAAATCATTGTGTGTGTCCTTTTTAAATTATAAAGCACAGTAATTATTTGGTTAGCAGTACTTAGAAGTAGTACTAATACATAAAAAAGAAAAAAACATGTGTGTAAGCTAAACACGCAACACATCTCATGACACATAAAGTTTTGATTTTTAGGAACAGTTGTTGGAAGTTGTTACACCAAATTTTTGTGTAGCATCTGCTACTTTGGAAACTGGGATCCTCTTGAATCTCCTTCCCAAAGTCAAGCTCTATACATAATCAGCTGTATGAATTGATCACAGAATCTAATCTATACACAATGTATTTACACGTATAAAATTAGCGAGGTTTCATCCTCACTAGCCAACCACGTTTTTATTCGGAAAGAAAAGGTATTGTCCAGCTTATGATGGAAGGGTACAAACTACAAACCATGAACATAATTGAAATCAAATAATAGAACTTTAAGCACCACTTAATCATAATTACATCATTAGAAGTAAATTGTATCACATTTCAACACTAAACGAATTAGTATTATGACAGATAATGCAGAAACCTAGCAAGTGGTGAAGTGTTAAAATGGCCACCAACAAAAAGTCAAAACTAATTTGTATACTTGGTCTATCATCAGAACACAACTGCAATGATAACTACTCATATATCCTTATTCTAAACCAAAACTAATATATTGTTCCAAAAAGAGAATAAAACACAAGAGAGCAGAATGCCAGAGAAGACTCCAAGCTGGTATATGCTTTCTCTTTTGGTCAGCAAGAATGAGAGTACATTATGCTGAATATAGTGTATGCATTCGGCTAGTTGTGATATTAACGCAAGATATTGCAATACGCTTTCCGTATCAATCACTTTGAGACATACAAGCCACTTTTATTTCCGCAATGTTCAGAAATTTCACTGCTAATTCCTTGTGTAAATTCAAGGTGATAAGGTAAACAGAGAAAGAATACTGACTTTACTTACCTGACCTGGAGTGGTAGTTAACTTGCAGGGCAAGAGTCACAGCCTGTGGCAGTATATTGCTTATCATTAAACAATAATGTAAATATTAAAGACACTAGATTGTTAAGAAAACAGAACTAACAAACTTTAAGAATTCAGTTACAAGGACGTGAACATATGTCTATTCCTATGCTTGTAAGCAATATGGTCTAGCTACTATATACTACTGGATTACATGCTAACTGTACATCCTGCAAAAGTTTCATTAAAACTAGAATTCTCCAGGTTTCCTCTCTCTTCGGCGTGCTAACAAGTTTTTCCAGCCTTACTCTTTTGGTGAACCGCTAGTACTTTCAGAAGACCTCTTCCCATCATACCTCTGAACAAGCATACAAAAGAGAAGTCTCTTCAGGATTTAAAGAATAATATCATAAAGCTTCCAATGATATACCGGAAATGTTCATGAGTTAAGTTGTCACCTGCTTTCCAGTGGCAAAGGGAAGATATCTGTATTTGATCATGTGTGTGATTTGGCGCTTCATCGTGAGGAAAAATAGGAAAGTCCAATAAGAGAACAAGATGGGCCAGAAAACTGGGACGTCGAATATAGATAAGAACGTCATGAGAAAGGCAACACAGAAAGCCTTTGTAATTGCATACCTGAATGGTACAAGAAGAGCAAGCAGTTGGTTGCATTCAAGGTTCTGCCGAAAACCATCTAAAAGTAACATGTGCCAGTGTGTGTTTTGCACTTAAACACAAATTCAGGTTAAACCAGTATTACTGGAATCAAAGACGATTACGCATGATTCCTTAAACAAGTATTTGCAAGATCAGGCCAGGCCTACTCTTGGTTTTTAAGAGGATCGTATGCGGTCTCAATTTATCAAGAAATGTAGAAGCTGCACCAGATAACTCTCGATTCCAATAAACTTTTCTTTTTTTCCAGTTCTAAAGAGTCCAAATCAGGTTAAGATAATCTAAAATCAATTTTATTTTGGCATCAAATTAAAAAAAAAAAACAAGTATTTTCAATTCACAGCTTGCCGAGTATTTCACGAAAGGATGCAGAATATTAACAAGTTATGCTGGGTAGTCCACAAGGATGGTATGCAACTACTGTACTTCAGCAAACAATCTAGAAAACTAGCACCCGCAGAAACTCTAGTAGAAACTCCACAAAGCCTGATTTCTTACTACCAGAACCACATATAAACATCACAAAAGATTGTTGGAATCATATTTTGGCATTTCCATTCTGTAACAAGACAAAATGAATCACCTGACTGGAAAGGTCACAGTAATGAAATAGACACTGAGCAGCAACTGATACCGCAATACCTAAAATAAACTTACTACTTGATCAACTCATACATCCTGAACGAAGAGACTTAAATACAATCTCTAATTTACAATCTTTTCTTTTAGACAAAATACTCGAGTATATATTTCAGGAAGAATATACAACATAAAAGTAGACACTGAATATACAAAGGCAAACTCAAGTTTAATTAGTACGTATTTCATGTGATACTCACTTGGAGAAACCATTAGAAACTTACCAGAACATGAATTCAGGCAGGCGGCGGATAAAAGGTTTAAATTCACCCCTTGGTGAAGAAAGCCCCTCGGAAGCTTCTAGTTCAGGATCAACTTTCGGAGAAATAAACCCAATCAGCAAATTAACGATATAAATTCCCAGACCATACGAGATAACATAAAACCCCCTTATGTAATAAACACGCAAGACGTAAACTGCAGCAGCAGCAAGCGTCCCAAGCCATCTGTTGAGTGTATGAGGAGCAGATCTGTCTAAGTAGTACCGAAACGCTCTAGAAAAGTCATCTCTCCACTTTGCTAGAGGTGACACTGGAGAGGCATCATCAGTCCTATCCCCTTCCATTCGATTCACCGTCTAAACCTATATACAACCATCTATAGGTAATTCACAACAAAAAAAGGTTCTGCTTTTCCCCAAGAAAAGCTAAAAGAGAACAACAAAAACAGATTCTGTTTTTCCATTCGATTCACCGTATAAACCTAACATTGAATACAAAAACAACTATGACCATCTATAAGTAATTCACAACAAAGAAAAATTCTGTCTTTTACCCAAGAAAAACTTAAAGAGGAGAAATGTATGCACATAAACTACTTTATCAGTGATCAGGGCACATAGAGAATATACAAATCGAGCTGAATTCATTTATTTTCTACAGATTAAGGAAAAGGGCAATTTTTAAATTTCTTCACGAGCAAGCCTATACTATAACAAAGTATTATTACTACTTGTGAATCAAACTGATGAACAAACTACCCTAATCACCAATTTATTCATAGTTTTTCATCATTTTTAACGGAAAAGAGAAGCATGAACGAACCAAAATCTTAATCTTTAGCATAGTATATACATCTAAGCAAAAAAAACGCAAAATTAACCCAAAATTCCAGCTGAGTGATGAAGGGAGCTTACCTTGGTTTCTGCGAGAGCACTAGCGTATAATTAAGAGGGGCTGATTGATTTCCTACAAATTTTGTGGGCTTTTCTGGAATTTCGTACTTATTTCTGAAACCAAGAATACCTAGATTCGGGCTGTAAACGAGCCAATTCGACTCGACTTGTATATTCTACAAGTATTTATCCTATGAAGCCCATACACTAAGACTACCTGTATCGGTGACGGATATATAATGCGTCACTGACTATCTGACGGAATACGTGACGAGATTTTGCTGTATTGGTGATGTGTCAGGGAAGCGTCACTTCGACTTTAGAACTTTTTTTATTCTTTTATTTTTTAAATATTTAAAATATTATAAGAGTGACTTGAATCTCTATTGATTGGAGGTGAAGCGTCTTACCAACTGAGTTGCATTATAAAATAATATTTTTATAACTCGTTTTATTATTTTAAATTTAATTAAGAGAGAAAAATTAGTTTGAAATGGAATGATTCAAATATATTCAAAAGTGATCTCTATTTGTATATCTCGAAAAAATAAAGAAGTTGTTGGTTTTTATTTATTTTTTGTATTTTTATTTTTTAAATTATTCGTATTTGAAATTGGACAAAACTAACAAATTGTAAAAATAAAGACAAAAGCGTAACATGCGGCATGCTACCACCTAGTACCTCCGTCACATAACGCACCACATGCATGTAGCTGCAATTCAGCTTGTCACATACCCTTGATGTTCCTGTATGTAGCTGCAAACTGCTGCATTGCAGCTCGTCTAAATGATCAAGAGCTACTCACAATCTTTTATTAATTCTTGTTATTCACTTAATACTCATTCAAACTTACTCACGATCAAGATCATGCTAATCGATCTTGAACTTGATCAAAACTTTAACCGTGATTTTCACGAGTTATTCACTAACAATCTATGGGGCTGATTGGCATGACACTCAAATGACCATTTTGATGGGATTTTGGTGAAATTGTGTTTATAATGGAATTGAAATGGGGTATTTAAAGTGTGTTTTATGCTAAATTATTGTTCATCGAGCCAAATAGAGCGATTTAAATGTTATAAAAATCAGATATATGTTTACATCATTATTAATTTCAAGACCAAACTCTATAGTCCAAATATCAAAAGGCAAATTCGTTTTTACTAAACGCAATATACTTTTTACATATTACAATAATCTTGCCTTTAACAATTCACCATTTTACTTTCATCTCTTCTCTCTTGACAGAGCCTGTAAAATCTCAAATTTACCCTCAGAAGCCAACTCTCTCTTGCTGTACCCTTGTTCTCTCTCTATACTCCGCCACAAAGAAGAGCCAAACCAAAGCAGCTGAAAAATCCCCTTCACTCATTCAAGACCAAGAATAGATCAAAATCAAATTTTGATTCTGATTCAGTGAAGAGCCAAACACCATGGGCACCTTAGGAAGAGCAGTCTACAGATTAGGAAGCTTGATTCGCCAAACGGGTCAGGCCATGGATCGTCTTGGTTGCACCTTTCAAGGAAAATACTATTTCAAAGAACACCGTAAGAATCCCCTTTTTCGCATATGGCTTTTCCGATTCAACTCAGGATCCACATTTTTGTTTTCCCTTTTCAATTTGTGATTTTACATATGTTCTAGATCAATGGTTGTTTACATTTTGAGTACATGGAGGAGTGGTAGTCAAGGAGCAATTTTTAGGAAAGAATAGGAACCCATTTTCAATTTTGTCTTCTGAAACTTTCCTAGGCCGAGTTTTAGCTATTTATTTGTGTTTCTTGAAGCTTTTGGGATTTTATATGCTAAGAAGGGGTTTTATCACTTTATGTTCTTGTTGATGGTTGTGGGAAGTGAAATGCCGAATATGGTGATGCTGATGAGTATCTTAATGGAACAATGTTATTGAGAGAGGTCTCAGAGAAGTTTGTTCTCCTGTCAATGCTGTAATTTCACCAGTATATGTTATGTGAGTGTGATTTGTGATAGTCATATAAAAGGCAATATGTTTAGTGTCTGCATTTGCAAACTCATGAACTCACGTGTGTTTGATTTTGACCTCAGACGATGTCTTTCATAGTTGGGCTGTACCCCCGCAGGGTCTTTATGTATCATGTTGTTTCATGTTAATTACAAAGGATAATTTGTTTGAGACTGAAAAGCACTGACATATTACCTGACTGATCATTTTGTGCATAAGAACGTGGGGTATTTAGTATTTACCAATTTACTATTTGATTTGCAAGTCAGTTTGACTATTATTCAAGCACAGTCAAATTTGTCATATATAGAGAATAGGTGCTGCTAAGTGCGATTGTGTGCGTAAATTGTTAATAGAGTACCTTAACTCCTGGTTTATTTCTGTTCCGCCATTTAAGTCCTAACAAAATTTGGTCGGAGTCCGAGATCATTATTCTATGGTACTTGCACCAAGACAAAAATACATAGATGTGAAACAAGGATGCCATCAGTTTCCTACCCTCCTAAACTTGTGGAGATCTATATGAGGACTGTGCTGCATTTGATTAGAATTCAAGTGATGTGCTTCTACACTGCAGATGCTGGAAGTACAACAAAATTAAGCATTTATTTACTATAAGCTATATTCGATGTTTTATTACTGTAGTACTGAAAACGTTAAGACCTTTTCGACGTAATTGGCCACCCAGCTCACCTAATGGCTTGATGCACTAGCAGCGTGAGATGGGAGAAATGTTTATTTCAAATCTTCATGAAGCCAAACCAATTATAGTTTACTATTCCCTGCTTCTAGATCTTTTCTCTACACTTGCACTGCATTGTTGCCCACATAAAATTCTCAATTGTTCTCCATAGTTTGTTATGTTATGATCCTTGATTGATGTATATCTTATTTTCAAATTTGGTGTCGTTTCTGTTAGTGACGATTACGCCACATGGACGGCTCTTGACTGTGTTTAAAAGGATTCTTAGTATGAGTGGAGAAAGACTGAGATTTGTGTATGAGTAGTTTGATTGTTAAGTATGAGAATGGAAGGATAAGAAAATAAATGATTAAAAAAGAACTGGAATAATAAAAATGGATGAGATGATTTAAGGTTTTGGATGAAAATGGAGAACAAAAGTTGTAAATTGCCAATAGAAGAAATTTTGAGGTTTTTATTCAGCCTGGAGTCTTTAGGTAGGCTGAATTGTATACAAAGACTACTTGATACTTAGGATCCAGACATGGGGATACAAATTCCAACATAAATTAGAATTGTTGAAGCTCTTCAGTTTTCAGATCTTTGAATTACACATCTAACATCACATGTGTCTGCTCTCGGTATGTGTTGCATTGCATGCTTTGTTTTTATATATCTTATTTTTCATGTTACTGTCTGTTCATATTCATTGAAAATTATATCCTTTCTTGAACATTCTTTTCCTGTTTTATGTATAAATTTTTAATTTTGCAGTCTCTAGGCATCGGACCCTTATGAACATATTTGATAAATCTCCGGTGGTTGATAGGGATGCTTTTGTTGCCCCAAGTGCTTCCCTCATGGGGGATGTTCAATTGGGAAAGGGCTCATCAGTTTGGTACGGGAGTGTCCTGCGAGGTATGTGTTCAATTCTGAAGATCATCTGTTTGATCAAGTAAATTACTTCTCTACCTTGCAATATAAGTATATGCATGTGAATATAATAATCTGGACTCATCAGATAGGTGGCAATTGAAGATGTTGGGATAAAAGAAAAGGATTAATAGATGAAATTGGAGGAAATGTAGGAGAGTCGGACATGGAAATTGGGAATATGCTCAGCAAATGGGCACAATTTCTTAAATCATGACTCGATGAATTCCTGACTTATGAATTAGTTTCTCGTCAACTGGCGCCATATTGAGATATTTATACTAATCCAGCCCTGAAGCTTATAAGCATTTATGTATATTGATTTTACATTTTTTTTTAATTAACGGATAATGAGATGGTTTGCACTTGGCAGAGATGGCACTGTAGTTGCTGTTTGCTGATTATCTGTAGCACTTCTCAGTCTCCGGATCAAGAACTATAACACAGTCAATGAGTTGAATTAATAATCCAGTTTTTTTTTTTAGATGGACCAGATAGGATTTCACGTTCTTTGGACTATGCTCTCATTTTCACGATATTCAGACAGTTGATTAAACACAGGTTTTGTCATAACCTACAGATTGATAATTGAGCAAGTAGTTGATCTTGTCAGAAGAAAGTGTGATCAACACGGGTTTAATATAGTGCTAGACCACTTGTTGCAAATTTAAGTAACCCTGAGGCCGGAAGTTTATGTACGTCGATAGCCACTGATGCATCCCAACGCCCATGGGGCAAGCCACTTAAATTCAAGATAAATCATAGAGATCTAATCATCTAAATTCACTATTGGAATCATGAAGCATCCTAAAATCTTGTTATGTTATTTTCTTCTCCAAATTCTCAGATAGTACCGTGTGCTAAGTATTTTGTGCTCCAGAAGCTTTTTACTTAAAAGCCTCTATTGTACTGTTGCCCATTTTCATTGCATTAGAATGTAGTCTGTCAAGGGCCAAATTTTTACTTTTTCTCTCTTCTTGGTCTCTAGCCAAGTTTTCTGATCATTTGATCTCGGTGATGCCCTTTTTCCTTTGGAAGAAGTATGGTGTCTGGTTTATGTTCACCTCTCTTGGCACCATAGATAGTAGATAGTGCTTGGCCCTTGGCAACTTTTTTTCTTATCTCTTTCCATTATCTTCTACTATGTTTCCTTGAGGATAGGTTCCAAAGCTTATAGTGCCTAAAGTATCCAATACAGTATCTTCTTTTGGCTATTGCATTAGCTGTTAAAGCACAAGGGAAGAGAACTTACGGTAGACCTGGGGAAGAAAGGAGTGTCTCTCAAGTATATAAATATAATTAAGGATATTTACAATCTAACGGTAACAAATGCTCAAACATGTGAAGATGTGACAGGTGGGTCTCCAATCACTATAGGATTAAATCAGGGGTCTGGGTCCTTCTCTTTCCAGTATACGGTCTTTAAGGATATACAGACTGAGATACCTTGAACCAAGCTTTTTGCGGATGTTGCTGTGTCTATCGATGAGCCAAGAATAGGGGCCAGGGTGAATTGGAGTATGTAAGGAAACTCTACAATAAAGGGCTTTATATTGGTAATTCTAAGATGGAGAATGTAGAGTGCAAGTTAAGTCAAAGACATCATGATTCTAATATTGTTACGCTAAGTGGACGAGAGATACATGTGAACATTTAGTTCAAAACTTGGGTTCTCTTATTCGGATAGATGGAGGAATAGATAGTGATGTCAGTCTTAGAAAACAGTCACACGCAAGTTGGTTGAAGAAGAGTGTCGCCTAGATACACATGCTTGATTTGAGGTACTACTAGGAGAAATAGAGTGAGGATCGTAGATATCCACTTGAAGCTAGGGTAGCGGGTAGCCCCTACAGAAAGAAGATACAGGATAATATGGTTTGCCTTTGATGATGGAGGCCCAAAGAAGCACCAGTTCGCCGAGTAGAGACAATGTAGTTGGGTGCTTAGGGCCCTTTAGAAGAGCCCATGGCAACTGACTTGGATAAAGTTATACATAAAATATGGAGATTAAGGGAATGTATGAAATTTTAATCAAGGAGAAGATAGTTGTTGCATGTGATCTGACATGACTCTTATTGGTGTATGTAGCCTACCCTGGTTGGGTCTAAAGACTTGGTTGGTTTCGTTTGGATATAGATTAGAAGATGTTGAAACGTATTGCAAGTTCGCAACACAATAGCAGGTTTTCTTGGCACAGTGTATGCGTCTGCCCGTGAAAATTGAACACTATATCCTGTCTTTACCATCTGTAAAACCCCATATTAATTTTTTTATGTTGAAGGTTGAGGAAGATTCCGTAAGCTGGGCATGTGTTTGTCTGTCTTCAATTGTTTTCTGCAAGTTTGGTTTGTTCCCGAACTGCCATCACTTTCCAGTGACTTCTGGACTTCTGAAAAAAGAGAAGACTTGCTTGAAACACTCTAGATAACTTTTGTATTAACATGACATGCTATCGAGATTTAACATTCACGTGGCTGGAGTCATGTGCATTACTGTCTTGCATTTAGCTTCGAAAATTTTAATTTTCCAGACATGTGGATGTTCTGCTTGCTTCCAGAAATCATTGCTTAATGTGGTGATGTGAGAAATAAAAGAATGATATCATAATGTCGTATAATTATATTGTTGGCCTCCTTTCTGGCACAGGTGATGTCAATAGCATCAGTATTGGTGCTGGGACTAATATTCAGGACAACTCCCTTGTGCATGTTGCAAAATCAAATATATCCGGGAATGAGCTTCCTACCATAATTGGAAACAATGTGACCATTGGTTAGTGTTCTTAATTTGTACATTTTGTATATCTGTTCTCTCCAGCCCAAACGTTGTTAGGTGAATAGTAGTGGCACTAGCACCATAATAACCTAGATTTCATCGTAAACTTGAACACACAGGTCACAGTGCAGTTATACATGGTTGCACAATTGAAGATGAGACCTTTGTTGGTATGGGAGCAACCCTTCTTGATGGTGTTGTTGTGGAAAAACATGCTATGGTTGCCGCAGGAGCCCTTGTCAAGCAGAATACTAGGGTCCCTGCCGGTGAGGTATTGTTTCACTCGTCTTTGGTGGTGTTAACTTGAGAGCAACTTTTGTTTTTATAGAGGGAAATTGTGTTTATTGATTTTGACAAATCTTTCCTAATATGAGTGCAATTACTCCCAATATTACAAATATTGATTTTGATTTAATACTGCCCTTCATTCACTCCCCTATGCTCTTTGTTGATGTGAACCTCAGCCCTGCCGGATACATGCTTCTGAGTGGATTGGACTGATTAACAAGAACCTAGAAGCTTAATTTTGCTTTAAAGAAGCCTCATATTAAGTTAACGAGAAATGAACATGGACGGCAATCCCATTTTGTGCACCTGTAAAATAATTAAATAATAATAATAAAAAACTTGAATGTGGATCAGACACTGGATGTTGGATGCTAAAACCAAGAGATGCGTAGAGAACTCACATGATAATTTTGCAAGAAATTCATCGAAGAAAGACTGATATGTGCCCCTCGTAGTTTGTCTGCTTTTGACACTTCACGATACTTTTAGTTCTGAAATTTTTTAATTTTGCAAAAACAATATGGAAGATGCTCAGCTTCGTGATGGGAAGAGACCTCTATGTTGTTAATTGCCAGTGTTCCTAACTACATGTATTGTTGGATTAGAAAGCTTCAAGACTTGTGTTTTTATCTAATCAACAATTTGATTCAGTGCTTGTGATCGTGAGTTTGCTATTGTTCAAAGTAATTCTGTGTCTTAACTTGGCACACGTAAATAAGTGAACCTTAACAATTCTTCTGCTTTCATACCAAATTCTACATCTTTCCTGTCATCGTTTTCCAGAATTCAACCAACTATGCTGGCAAGAACATTACTCTCTGCATCAATTTCTGTTAAGTTACGAAATAATTTTTCAGGTCTATTTATCATTGATATAATTCCGATTCGCTTTATCACAGGTCTGGGCTGGCAATCCTGCCAAGTTCCTGAGGAAGCTTACCGATGAAGAGATTGAATTCATTGCCCAATCTGCCACTAACTATATCAATCTTGCAAAGGTCCATGCTGCTGAAAACGACAAGTCCTTTGACGAGATAGAACTTGAGAAGGCTATGCGCAAGAAGTTTGCCAATCGTGATGAGGAGTATGACTCAATGATCGGTGTTGTTCGTGAAACTCCACATGAACTCATCCTCCCCGATAACATCTTACCCAAGAAAGCCCCCCAAAAAGCTCTTCAATGAAAATCTGTCTACATTTTTTCCTCCTACACTTTTTGCACCTAGGAGTACCTGAATGGTCCTTCACTTCTTTAGTTGTTACAAATAAAAATGAGGACTTTGTTTGGGATGGATCTGTTCAATCTTAGCACCACTTTTACATTTGACTCCTGGCTGTGTTTCTCAATGTTTGATAATGCAAAGCAATGTATTGCTTTCAGTGTATTTGTCATACCTGATTGACATGAATGTGTCGAATCATACTAGCATTTCTCCTTTCATGCCGAGTTGATCTGTCTATGCTAAAACCCAAGTGTTCAATGCCCATTCGAGCAGTTTTCACCAATTTAGCTATTGGTTCTTTCTTAGTACCCATATTGGTGCCAAAGTGGGAAATACTGTACATGTTATACGTGTATGACATGTCAAGAGTTACCACGTTGATGTAGAAAGTCGAGACCTAATTATATTGGTTTGCTCGTTATGAATAACAAATCCTAGAACTATTGGCATTTGTATAAGTTGAGACTAGACTAGACTAGACTAGACTAGACTAGACATCTATAAATACTAGTAACGTGCTAGTAGTAGAGTAGGAGATATAAAAAAAACGGAGCAGCAGAAGAAGGCAAGTGAATGTTGATGAAATGCAAAAAGCAGGGCAATCACTGGTGGAGAATGTAGTTGGCTGATAGAAAAATGAAAAGGCAAAAAGGAAAGATCCGATCCTACTACTATATTATCATATCATCTTCTTCTCCCGTGAATTGAGCAACAATAATGACAAGACATAATAATGACATTGATGAACGGCCACTAATTGTCATAGTGATTGCTATTCTCCTTCTTCTTCTTGCAAGTATTACTATTACTCATGGTGTAATGAAATAAATCTCTTTGATGCTACTATTTTATATACAAAGTGGGTTGTCGGTTTTTGTGGAATGTTGTTGTTTAATATTTTCTTGTCTTGTTTTATTGAATGCATGCATCTTTGATTGGATTCGATTCTCTGCTGAGAGAAATCGCTGGATTCTTTGTGATATTTGATTCCGAACACGACAAGATTCCCATATGGCCTAAGCTAACATTTTCTATTCAGCACATGAACTCTCCTTTAACATTATTCACTAAATATTGAAATGGTCTACCCTTTAAAAGATTTTGGGGTGGGAATGGAGTTGTTAATATTTTATAAAAAGTACCTAAAATACTCTCAAGTAATCAAGTAATGTAAAAAAAAGTTTATAAGCTTCTTTATGAGTGAGTCGGTAGATTCGAGCTCAATACAAGAGGGTAAATTCATAGTAGACAATGAGGGACCGGAGCAGTCAAGATCCAGCATCACTTAAATAGACTATGAGCTTTGATACCATGTTGAAATAGGTTCATTTCTTCCTTTACAAAATTTTTTAAAAGGTAGATGAGTTCATTTCAACAGTAAAATTAAAAATGAATTATGTGACCACCTGAGAAAATGGATTATTCAATGTTATACACTAGAAAACAACCTTAGGTTGAACAAAGGTCTGAAAATGAAGCATATATCGATCCCACTTGTTCAAATTTTGATGGAGAGATTCTAAATTCCACTTGATATATATGAATGCAAACAAAGGGAGTAATTGATACACAGACAAAACAATGAGATGACGTTTGTTTGAAACACTTGTGCTACTACTGTTTGTCCAATTTGGTTTGGCTTAATGCATGGCTGCTAAATCTAGAAAACGAAGGTACTCAACTCATTCATTATTCTGCTTCTTATCTACTATAAGATGTATTTCAACATTCAGCTTCGCAAGATCCACGTCATAAACAACTACTACGTACAACTAGTCAATTGATTTGATTTGCAACATGTGAGATTGTCTTCATCCATGTCGGTAACTTATTAGACCACTTGTAACTTCGACCCTCCAAAATCAGTTTCATTTATTCAATATATACGATCGATTTACTACAAGTATTTCGTAATCTATCTTATAATCAAGTTTCAAATATTATATGAGTCAATGAGCTATGCACTAGTTAAAATATCTAGGCTTTCACGGATCCTGGGATATGTATACATAATCCTATGTTTCTCAATAAGAATGGTTTGTGCCAATTTTGTAAAAATCAAATTAACTACATATCCTAAACAGTACCAAGTCGATCCATGCATAAACAACGAAAAACATACATAATTAGTGTGCATTAATAATCGTGAAATATGCAAGGACAAAGCAAACTCCATACACAAACAAACATTTCACATTCTTACAATATTATTATTTAAGACATCAATATAACGAGAGATAGCATAGATAAAATACAATATTATATATGAAATATACAACCTAGTCCACTAGTATATAATATGTAAGATAGTATGACATTTTGTGGATCTGAAAATTCAAGTTATATATCGAAAATTTAATTGAAGGATAGATTTTCTTGTACATGTAGTTAGTTCTCATTTTAAGATTAAAGTACTTCGCCACCCAACTTCACGTACCATTTAGAATGATGAATAAGGTCTGCCCCAAGCTCCTTGAGCTCCTTAATGCAAGTTCGTAGTTACTCCCCCCGTTCCGTACAATAAGACACGTATTTCTTTTATAAACGTCCCACGAAATTAGACACGTTCTAAAAATAGCAAAAAGTACCTTTAATAATTAATTTAATATTCATATTATACTTTAAAAGTATCTTCACCAACTAAAAAAACTCCAAATTTAATATTCATATTATAACAATAAATAATTAACTACATTAAAAACAGTGTTAAAACATTTTGAGTAATATTGTACGGGATGGTGAGAGTATTAACTAGGTGGGTCACCAAATACGTAAAATAATTGATGTCTCGACTCTGGAGGATCTTGAGGGTCTTGATCTGGATAAGTCGAAGCTTATCAAAGTTAAGAGGAGAGCCAATAAATCACAAGACCTGAAGAAATTATTTTGACTCTCACAACTTCAATCATAAGATAAGATGCTGAACGTCGTAGTCACTCTAGGTCGATCAAAATATATGAGGAACGGCAAAGACAATATAGATAACACTCATTTAGAAACGATTTAGGATATAATTTAAGTGGTCTTATTTCAAGTGAAATTAATTTTTTTATAAAAATATTTAATTTGAGTGGGGAGTTATCCGATCAACCAGTATAATAAACACCATGAAATATGAAAAGCACGCATGTAATCTATGAAATCATTTGTAAATTTATATATAGTCACCAGGCTGAGTCACCTAATACTAACTAGCTCATACTTTGGAATATTTTATATCAGCTTTCAAAAGCTAATTTCAAGATTGTATAAACAGACAGATTCCCTAAAATCCATTATTGCGGTTTAAATTACCGGCCAATTAAAGTACCGGTTAAAATGTATGTGATATTCACCTTACTTAAAATAAAATGGTATATTATTCTCTATATGCGAGTACTGCAATGTACGTTTTCCAGTAATTATAATTAATAAGAGGTGTGTTTGTATATTATCACAATATTTACTTAATTGAAATATAGTATCGAAGAAAATAGTTAAAGAGATTGAACACTTCAAAACTAAAAGTTAAATTAACGTACATACATCAATAATGAACAATATATTTTCAAAATGAAAGATAATGATCCGTACCTATATAGACAAAACATAACCATGTAGATTACAGAAATAATTTAGTACATCAAAATTTATAAACTCGTTCTCCATAAGTATTTCGTGGAGGAAAAAAACTCAAACAACTGGTACACCTATCCAAGCCGTTATCAATCCATCAATTCACTGCAACATTCTTTTTTCCAATGTTGACTGTAGTCACATTTTGGTTTCTAACAATTAGGGGGCTAAATTTCAACAAAAACTTCGGTTAACTTTCACTTTGTATTAAAGTTTGACCGAATCATCAAATAATTTGTGAATATATTTGTTAATAAATTAACATATAATTTATTATTTTGTAGTTCGTGAATGAATTAATATACAGTATACTACATTCATCCCAAATTCATCTTCCAGTTGAACCGGCACAAATTTTAAGAGGAAAATGAATAAATAATAGAGATGGTGATAAAATATGACAGATATTGACTAAATTATGAAATATAGTGTATTCAATAAGAGAGAGATTTTTCATTTAAGGGATATGAATGTGAAGTTGAGACGAACGAAAATAAAATGTGGAAAGGTCATGAAACTAAAACTGAGAAAGTATCAAATAAATATATAAATTTTCTATTTTAGATATGTAATTGAATATAATGCACATTTCAAATAATATGTATACAACCCTAATTCTCAATTTTCAAAGGCTCATTCACTTTTTCTCTTTTATCTCCCCCCCCC
>JAYMSP010004113.1:0-17284 GCA_036897095.1 Plantago elongata
TATATATATGTGTGTGTGTGTGTGTGTGTGTGTGTGTGTGTGTGTGTAAATCCCATTTGGAATCCCAAATTTCAATTGGTATGTAAAATCAATCCCAATTCCGTCCTAAAATTCAATTATCCCAAACAGGATCAAGATTTTCGGGATAAAACAATTCAGGATCGGAATTTTTCCAATATCCCATCCCGAACGCCCACGCCTAAAGGTCAGGCAAAAACTATATACTATCTCATCATTTGGTCTCTAAAACTGGCAGGATTTGGGCACTGGAATAAGGAAGCTAACTGATAGTCTGATACAAAAGCTTGCATCTTCCAGTTTAAGCTTATGCATATTTAATAAGGAGTCTCAATAGTAAGTAAGATATTCTTAATATACTTTCTAGACTAACCACAAAAATGAAACCTTAATGCTTGTGAATTCAGAATCCACAAACTATGAAACTTATACATAGGCCACATGCGTATCCAGCAGGGTTAACCCCGCGGTCATGCCATCCTAGCAGAAGAACTAGGCTTTTGCAAATCGAGCTACAAGTTCTCCTATCAGAGGTCAACTGCTGTCAAATCCGAAATAAATACCAATGCATCGCAGATTGTGATATCACAAGTATTTCAGATTGGTTATGAGATAACAGATCCGAAACTCTTGCGATATTAGTATAACCATTTCTTAAATCAAACGAGCAGCAAAACTACAGCCTACAACTTCAAGAGACTCACAGTAGCACGAGTACATTACACAAAATCAATTCAGAAAACCAGGATTTATCATATCAGTAGCTGAATGAACCAGGAAAGACGGCATCACCATTCAATTTCAATTTTTTCTACAACATTGGTTGTTCTAACTTCTAACGCTGATCACCCAAAAGATACCCAGTATGGACATAATAAACTAATGTAGTTCAACAGCTGCCTAAAATTTATAGTCAGTACATACAGCTAAACAGAAAAGCAGAATCATCTTTCTCATACCCTTAAAAACTACAAATCGTTTGAAAAGTGAGCTATAAGTTATCCTCTCAGAGGTGGGAGAACTACATGAGTCAGAATCAGATATGAATCAAAAATACTTGATAGCGGCCAGACAGCCACCCTCACAGCACTCCGTTGCGAAGTGCTCATGTAGCACCCTGGCCCTCCGGTATGGTGTGAATTCAAAAAAGCACATTTAGCACCTGGAGCAGTCTTTACTACTTCTATTTTAAGCTGACTTTGAGGTTTTTGGGGTCAACATTAGGTTTTACCCCACTTAACTTTTAAAAAAAAGAGATGATTCGCTCTTTTTGCAATCCGTCAAAAGACAAGTCACTCATTTTTCTCTCTTTCCCTTTCTAAAACCTCCATTTAACTTCCCAACCCACTGTCCACCTCTCCGGCTAGTGGTGAATCCATCAGCGAAATTTAGTAGGGTCAAAATGTGATGTGTGATATTGTTTTATAAATAGTAGTAGCATATAATTGATAGAGAACAAACTTTGATTCAAGGAAATGACCATCTCGAAGCGAAGGACAAACATATACTATTTCAGTAATATCCAGTCATTGATCCAAGAGAGTGTGTGACATTGAAGTACCATTTATTTAGTACTCGTAAAAGTTATTGCAATAGTACAAACCTTACTCTAAAAGGTGAACATGAAAATAACAATAATGAAGAGCTAAGACACAAAATAAAAAACATAACCAGTAGAATGAAAATGATATGAAAGATGAAAAGGCAAGACTGAAGAGAGGAAAACTGAAAAAAGAGCATGAATCAAAACAGAACAAAAAGGACTGAAAGTTGAAAGAAAAATTAAAAACTGAAATGCATCATTGTAGGTATCGAGCTTGGATCTCACACCACCAAAGTTCCAAGACAGGACTATTACCACCCGGACCAGCATCTATAAAATAACAATCTACCACTAGTCTTCTACTTATTACAGATCCCGAGGGGGACAGCTGACCCAGTGCCTCCCTTGGATCCGCCACTGTCTCCGGCAACTAATATATTTTTATATCCTTTTTTCTCAATTAGGTACTGAATTAATTTCTTTCCTTATAGTACTAACTAGTTAATTTTAGTAATGTGTTTGGGCTCTGAGTATTTATGCGTATTAGTACTAATACAGTAATTTTTTATAGATGCATGTAATATGCTTTGAATAGCAGCCATCCTGCTAGGCCAAGGATTATTAACTCTGGTGACTACAAATATCTAGCTTTACTTAAACTATAGAAAGTCTTTCAGATCAGATCAAATATGATATACAAGATCAGATCTCTTCCAAAATAAGAGTTTGACCTTCTCAACAAGGTATAAAGAGAATATAGCTTGTGGGTTGAATGATATAGACAAGGTTTTCTAAACTGAACCATCTAGCTCAATTAACACAACCAGCAAGGCAGCAACCTAAAGTCTAAATCACAGACGAACAATGTTCGACATAGCACAAATACATTATACGTAAAGAAGACATTACAACTCACAGAACTAAGACAGAAGGTGCAATTTACCATATAAGTAGCAAATGTACCAACAAAGATGGTCTAATATCAGTCATCATGCAGTTTTTTAATCCACTTGATGAAAATAAGTAAACGGTCATTGCAATATTCCTAACAATGATAAAGCAAACAATGCCCAACTTGGACACAAACTCTTGCACCTCGACCGCTACCTAAAATCAGTATTTAGTCAGTATAATACAACTAATATAACAACATAATCATCATTTTCATACCCTCAGAATCTGCAACTTGTTCGAGAACGCAATGGCAACCCAATCCGGCTGTGAAGACGACCACTGCAGCTGCTCAATCTCTGCACCAGCCGTATAAGCCAGAATCGGGTCCAATCCACCCTCCACCGGCTGCCCCATGGACGAAAGATCCCAAATCAGCGCCTGCGAATCATCCCCAGCCGTGCAAATGTGGCAGGAACTATGCGGCGCCCAGGCAATCGCATTCACACTCGCCTGATGCCTCTGCAACTCCACAACCGGCAAAGTTGGAAAACGAATATCCAGCACAACCACCTTGCTACTATCCATTATAATCGTAGCCATATACCTAGGATCCTGCTTATTCCATCCAAGCCTCACTAACGGAGTATCTGGCTCAGAACTCTCATAAATTATAGTCGAATGCTCCTTATCCCTCAAATCAAAAACCCTAACCGAACCATCTGCTGAAACAGAAGCAAAAACCCCAACACCACCCCACGCAATGTCATAAACCTCCTTATCATGAGCAATCAGCTGAGTATCAACCACTTCCTTCTCGATATCCCAAATCGTGCACGTGGTGTCAATGCTAGACGTCCCAATTCGCCTCGGCTCAGCTTCGTTCCAGTCAAACGAGGTCAGCGGTCCCGAAAACTCGCTGTTCCGGTTGTTATTCAGCAAGCTCTTGAGCTCCACTCGCCCATCGGAGATTTGCCAGAGACGGAGGAAATCCGATGAGGTAGCCAGCAAATCAGGTCGGTTACAGTCCTTATCTGGTATGAAATTGAGCTTCGTTGGAGGATACGGGTGATCAAATGACAGGGTCGGGTCGGGACGAATCTCACCGGTGGAATCGTCGAGCTGGACAATCTCCACGCGGTTAAGGTACTGTTCGAGGAGACTGGAGATGGCGAGACGGTACTTTTTGTCCTTGCGGACGCTCCAATTCATGGCGTAGATGTGCCATGGAGCTTCGTAGGTGTAGATCTCCGATCGGCGTTGCTGCTCGTCGGAGCCGTCTTGTGTTGGAGCTTCTCCGGCGGCGCCCATTTTGGTGGTGGAGTTTGGGTGTTTTCTGGACAGGCGGCGCAGAGAGAAAAGAGTGTGGTAGTGGAGAGAAATGATAGTGTGTTGTATTGTTGGAAAAGATATTGTTGTGCAAATTTGCAATTTTGCCATCTTGAAATGGAAATAGTTACATTTTGCCCTAGAATAGTTTCCTAATTATCCGTATTGTATAATCGTAACCTTTTTCTTATCCGAAATAATTTCAATAATTATTGGTGTATTATATATACAATATTTAATATTACGACATGTCAACATGAAAGTATTTGAAGATTCAAATTTCAATTGGTAGGATATGACGTTAAGATCATGTATCAATGTTTAAAGACAATGACAATTTTATTAATATATATTCGATGCTAACGACTTGAAGATAATATTTTTCCATTGTTTCGAAACATTACCATATGGGAATGGGAAAAACAATAATCTTGACTCAAATCAATGTTAGTTACGATATAAAGTGATTAGTTTAAACATGTTGTAAAATACTATTACAATATTCAAGTATTTAGAATTGTGTCACATTAAAGTTGATATAAATTTGTATTTGCCAATGAAGGAAGAGAAAATAATACTTAGTCAATCATGATAGGATTCATGTACCACGAATATGCACATGGGTGTTTTGATTTGCCCTAATGTCGAAGTGAAAATTCACTTATCCCCTTATTAATGATGTGATATCATATAAATTCCTTCATCGTCTCGTACCAATATTGTTGTTTGATGTTTGCTAACCCAAATCACCTAGTTCACACTTCCTCTTCTCATTGTCCCTCTTGGGATTCTTCTCCCATCGCATACTTCTTGAATATGGGACTTAAGATTCAATCATCTTTTACATTATTAATGTGATCAACTTTTCGCATATCTTTAAGGAAGGGAGGGAGAGATATAGAGATAAAGTATGAGTTTTATATTACCATATAAGACATCTATCACGTTCTAAAATGGCATTATACATAGTTGAATTTTGTTATTGTACAATGAAAATATTTACATTTTACCCTTAGACACTTTCCAAATTATCAGTATATACTCGTGATATTTAATAATTACGATGCAAAGGTCAAGTCTTCAGTTGTAGTAGTTGAATTCATGATTACATACCACAAATATATCTACAACGGTTTAAATATATCCTTCTATTAAAAAAAAAAAAAACTAAAACTCCTTTATACCTAGATATGTAATATTGAAAATTTACCTCCTACACTAATAAATATCCTCTATGAGTTTTGGGGTATAAAGTCAATGTGTCTCTTTAGCCTATCGTTAGGGGCCCCACCGCACCTTTGTCTCGCCTCCACTGCCCCGCGACTCCTGCCTCCTCCACCATTGCCCATCTCTCTCGCCCCATTGCCCTGCCATGCTCCTCCTTTTTAGATCTCAAAGGATGTTGAAGGGTCTTTTAATTAAATGAAAATAATAACTTGGGTTTTTTTTGTGATGTTGATTTTGAGAGGGTCTCCAATTTCAACTTCCCCTTAAAATCTTAGGTATAAGCAAATGACTTTGATGCACATCTAATTAAAGTCCTAAGTAAGTTAATTAAAAAATAATACTAAAAGAGATACAATATGCTATTATGACAACATCATAATACAACAATTGTACTGACATTTATACAAAAAGGGAAAACGTTAAAATTTAGTACGAATTAAAACAATAAACTTTATATAACTTTTTAAATAGTAAATTATATAAAAGATTAAATTTAACTCAAAACCATATAATTTTTAGTCGCTCATAAATTATAGAGGTATTCCATGGCCTTTAAATTCCATGCATTCATCGACATCATCATCAATGCCATTGCCCATCTTATAATAATCTAACTATGTTATATATTACTTCATAGACAACACATCTTAATAATGTACATAACAAATTATACAATATATGATGATATCCTTGCAATAAATAATATTCCTTTGCTGATTTTAATACTTTATCATGTATTATAATTTTATTTTTCACATAAAATAGCATGGCAACTAGAATTTATTTGAAACGAGATAACAAAAATAGAAAATGACAATAACAATGACTAGGCAAAGTACCAAAACCATCAAAATGAGGGGCACAAAATATGTAATATCAACATTCTCAGGTGTTCATCCGATATTCTTTATTCTTCAAAGGAGAATGACTCGAGTTCATGTTCTATTTTTTTAATATTTCACCTTTGCCGCTCCACTTCCATCCTAATTGCTAATCCACCATCATTTTCATCGTCCAAATCGTAACATTGATTCACTCACTTAGATTTACACAGACAACTTATCGCCATTGATACGCTTCTTCATCTTCTACACCAATAGCTAGGGTTTCTGCTCCCTCACATCACTCTAGCTTCGATCCGCTCGGTATATTTTTGCTGTTCGTAAGTTTTAATTCACTGCATCTGATTTGGAAAGGGACCAGTACGGATTATTGGCGGGAATGTTTCTAGGTGATTCTGGCTACTGGTTGAAAGGCGGAAATATTGTCGATGTATGTTACTGCTTCTATTCGTAATCGTCTATGTATCTGAGTGAAATGTCTTACTGTTCTCGTTTGCAATCGCATGTGTAATTTACTCGATTTCGTGTCGTAAATCAAGGTGCTTATGCTAGCATTTGTGGTTGCTGTGTGAAGGATTGTGGTGTGTGTTAACGCTGTTTCGAATTGTAAGCGATTTGTGCATACATGTACATTATTCCTGTGGCTGTGAGTTATGGGCAGGAGTGAGGTTTCGTCTGTGTTCTGGTGTCCTGTTTGTTTGTTGACTCTGTAAGTATGAAGAGGTTGAAAGGTGAAGCTCCAAGCGGAAGGAGGTTTAAGTTTACCTATCTTTTGCTGGGTGCTGCAGCGTTGTATTTAGTACTTATCTTCGTCAAGTTTCCGGATCTTTTAGAGAGTGTAGCGGTTTTGAGTGGTGATGATAGCTTTGATGGATTATCAGCCGGGGAGGATGACGATGTAGATGTTATTAAATCACAATTTAGTTCTGGTTATTCTGATGGACTTCAAAGTATATTGCAAAATAGGGAAAATAATTATGGTTCTGCAGAACCTCAGGAAGATAACATGCAAAGGAAGAAAGATGGTGAAACTCAGAAACAATATGGCCGGATAACAGCTGAAGTATTGGAGAAAATTGATCGGACTAGTAACTTGTCTCAGCTAGAAAAAGTGGCAGATGAGGCTTATGCACTGGGCCTGAAGGCCTGGGAAGAAGTAAGGAAGTATGATCTCAATGAAATCAAACTGAGTACTTTACTTGAAGGAAAGCCTGAGTCATGTCCCTCGTGGGTTTCGTCAACTCAACAAGAATTTGCCAAGAGACATCATGTGATGTTCCTTCCATGTGGTCTTGCTGCAGGTTCTTCTATCACAGTAGTTGGAACTCCTAGATATGCTCACGAAGAGTATGTACCGCAGCTTGCAAAATTGAGTCCTGAGGAAGCGATGGTTTTGGTATCACAATTTAAGGTTGAACTGCAAGGTTTGAAGTCCGTGGATGGGGAGGATCCACCAAGGATTTTGCATCTTAATCCTCGCGTGAGAGGTGACTGGAGCCACCGGTCAGTAATTGAGCACAATACATGTTATAGAATGCAGTGGGGAACAGCTCAAAGATGTGATGGCTCACCATCCAAAAGCGAAGATGATATGCTTGGTATGATATTTCCTATTACTACTTCCTATCTTCCAGTAATACTCTAATACTTATGCGTATTTTGTGGTAGGATTCTATACCATGACCATAATACATGAACATTTATCCATATGAATCAACTTGCATGAATTACTTCTGTCATTTCTGATGTCCTTTATGGCTTCTCAAACTGTGATCCTCTGTCCTTCCCCCTTTCCTATTAGTAACACCATTATATGAATATTCTTCAAATTCAAACCAGAAGAGACTAAGAAATAATGAGAAGTTAGTTTAAAGTTATATGTGACCTAGATGGCTAGATTATGTAAATAAAGTATGGTATTGCTATTGATGTTAGGGATACTACAGGTGCTCCTGAAAGGTATGTTTTCTGCCCCTGCAGCTAGTATTTTTCACAGGTTATTTTCTAAATTTTCCCGCAAGATTTTATCAATTAGATGTTCGGGAAATCTTAGCATATGGAATGCAGCTTTATTACTGCAGTTTTTTTTTTTTTTTTTTTGCTTTTGGTGTCAGTAGTATGATGCTTTATCCACTTTGATGCTTCTTCTTTATCTGTTGAATATACTCCAGAAAGCCATTAATAGATGGATATCTGATGTTGTTTATCTGAAAAAGTTGAGCATTATTAGGGGTCCTTTTTGGCCTCATAGTTCATTATTTTTCCATTGATGGGCCAATAACTTGAAGTGTTGAGCATGCTTTTTTTGCTTTCAAGTGAAGCCAATTATTGAAGAATGCCTAGAGGAACAATATTTATTTCTTTATTGCTGTAGTTTGCTGTTTTTTCATTATTTGATCATCCTTGGCAGTTGACGGATATTTGCGGTGTGAAAAATGGATGGCTAATGATGTTGTAAATATAAAAGAACCCAAAGTATTTTCATGGTTTGAGCGATTCATAGGCCGTGCAAAAAAACCACTGGTTACCTGGCCATTTCCGTTCCAGGAGGGTCGAATGTTTATTCTGACTGTACGTGCTGGAGTTGAAGGGTTCCATGTAAATGTTGGGGGGCGTCATGTGACATCATTTCCATACCGAACGGTATGCTACTTGCAGTTTTGGTATATTTCTAACTATAGATAGGTTATTTAGGTCTCATAAGTTTCCTTAGTTATGATGGCTGACATTGCAAAAGTTGAAAGGAATTAAATATCGACTTATTGCCTATGATCTAAAATAATCATGAACTTCCTTTTATTAAGGTGTGTTGTAGAAAATTTCTTTATAATATGGGTTCACCTGTTACTTAAATTACGCATTATACACTAATCTTTTGATGACAGAATGAACTAATATGCCTCAGCTTTGACAATGTGAAAGCTACAACTATATGATTTCTTTGTTGGTTCAGGGTTTCACATTGGAGGATGCTACTGGGTTGGAAATCAATGGTGATGTGGATGTCCATTCAGTATATGCTACCTCTCTGCCAACTACCCATCCTAGTTTCTCACCCCATAGGGTATTGGATTTCTCAGAGAAGTGGAAATCTCACCCCATACCCAAGATTCACATTCAACTTTTTGTTGGAGTTCTTTCTGCCCCGAATCACTTTGCTGAGCGCATGGCAGTAAGGAAAACATGGATGCAGTCTTCTGCCATTAAGTCCTTCAAAGTAGCTGTTCGTTTCTTCGTTGCACTTGTAAGCCATCATTTTAGTTGCAATCTCCTGCTATAATACTTATTTATTAGTTCATGAGTTCATCAAGCTACCACATAGCTAATTTTTTTAATCAACCTTCAATTCTTAATTCGTAGAATCAAAGGAGCGAGGTAAATGCAGTTTTGAAGAAGGAAGCAGCTTATTTTGGTGATATAGAAATTGTGCCGTTCATGGACCGCTATGAGCTTGTAGTACTTAAAACTATTGCCATTTGTGACTATGGAGTAAGTTCCTTTTTATTAATGCTTCATTAGTGTTCATATTTTATATTCATAATAATTAATATGGTTTCTTCCAGATAAATTTTTAATGAGCATTTACATTGAACTACAGGTGCGAAATGTTTCTGCGGCATACATCATGAAATGCGATGATGACACTTTTATTCGGGTTGACACCATCTTAGAAGAAATTGAGGAAGTGTCTCCTAGAAAGTCTGTGTACATGGGTAATCTTAACCTCCAACACCGCCCTCTTAGGGCGGGGAAATGGGCTGTAACTTATGAGGTAGTATTCGTTCTTCCAAAATTGCAAACTATTGAAGTTGGAGTTTTTATTTTCTTCTTGTGCTCAATGTATGGTATCCGTGTGTTGCTCATTTCTGTATGGATGGTGGCTTTACTAAACTATTAAATTTTATCGTGCACCCCTTTGGTTGGACGAGATATTCCATAGAAACACCGTGTTTGAGAAGCTAGATACCCACTATCCTGAATAGTGGGGTTTGGGACTCTCAAACTTCTGAGTTTTTTTTTAATATTTATGCAATGTGCAGGGTGTCGAGAATCATCCTTTTCAATAACCAAACTTAGCACCTGATGAATGCCTTTGCTTGCAGGAGTGGCCTGAAGAAATTTATCCCGTATATGCTGACGGTCCAGGATATGTAATATCCCGGGACATTGCCAGTTACATTGTCTCGCTACATGCAAATCATAAGCTGCGGGTTTGTATTTCTTCTCTTGCTTTATATTCTTATAATCATGATCTTCCATTACGATCTCTGCGGCACACCATGTTAATACCCTGTGCCCCGGCTTTTGCAGCTATTTAAAATGGAGGATGTGAGCATGGGGATGTGGGTTGAGCAGTTCAACAGTACCAAAAAGGTACAGTACGAACATAATTCGAGATTTTGCCAGTATGGTTGCATGGAGAACTACTATACTGCACACTACCAATCCCCAAGACAGATGTTTTGTCTGTGGGATAATTTGAATAAGGGCCGAGCTCAGTGCTGTAACTTTTAAAAGGGTATAGATTGCAGCCTGGAATTTTTGTCATATTTCAACTGTTATGGTGTTCATAGGACAAACTGCTCTCGGACTCTTATCATGCAAACAAGCAATGCTGAAAGTTCGAACAGGTCCATGGAAATGCAATTTGGTTGAAATCTCATCCATCCATATAATTTTGTGGTACATTTCATTTGCTCATTTAGGATGACTAGATTGTAGAAGCTGTATGTGATACTTGTCACTTTGTCTGCATCTCTCTGGGCCTCTGGGGTATGGATCATGGCTGTGAATAATCTCAGCCAAGTTCTTTCGGAAAGGTTTGGAACTTGATCCATTACCGTTTCTTTTTTCTTCTGTTTTCATGCGAATGAATTTACCTACGATCTTTTGCTTCTTTAAATGTCAAATGCTGTTCAAGTTAATTGGAAGAAGTCAAGAGATCGCACTTTCATGACTAGTTTCACATCGGTAGCTCGTAGTTTCTTAGCATGTGTTGTAAGGTGAACTATGCCCTTCTTGTTGAAAGATCTTTGTATATACAATGTTGAGAGATGTTTGGTTTCTCATGTTACTAATGCAGAAACTGTAACATGTGAATACTCTATGTCATAAGATGCTCATATCTGAAACCCTGCATTGCATTTAATTAAGTTCCTAATTTGGCGGTACGCCGTTCACTCTTCATATTCTTGATACAGAAATATGGCCACAGAATCACGTCACAGAGGACCCTGACAGAAGGCATTATTGTTATATTTAGAATGAGACAATATTCAAATTAGATGAAACATGTGCATGTAAACACCTATTTATTAGAATAATAATGGAGGTAAGTGAACTTTTATTGCTTCGTGCATTATACCATATATTACCGGCGTTAGGACCAACTCAAGTGCAACTATAATTCTTTATTCTCAGTCAAAATATACTGTATCATAGCTTTTGCAGTATACGTTCTAAACTAAGCACACATTTATTGTTTAACACTATATGTTAGACTATGATTATTACACTGAATAAATATTACATGTCTAATTATATACAAATACACAATACATCTCAGTTTCAGACTATCATAGGTTGAGCGAATTTAAGTTTAAACTGGAGTAAAATTATGAAAAAATTGTAAAATATAGGTTGAGCGAATAGAAATATGAGAGAAAATGAACGAAGGTATATTTTATATTTGGAGTATTCTAAATTAAAACTGTGATGTGTACTACCTAGTAGTATTGCTATAGTCACAATATATGCATATCAAATACATGATGTTTATATAAATGTGATATTTCCAAGTTATTCAAACCTGTGTCATCTTTGAACATACACATTTTTTAACTAAGTGAAATAGATATTGGAGAATAAAGTAAGAAATTTCGACGTGCTTTCTTATACACTCCAACAACCTCCATCACTCAAACTACACTTGCCCATCTACCCCCTTCATTTGACCATCTTTTCCTATATATATAAACCTCTTCCAACCATTTCATTCACAAACCAAAATACACCACCAACTACTCTTTCCTTTTCTTCCTAGCTACTCTATACTCAATCCGGTTCCATCATACCATCACACTAACCCAAAATGGGCAGCTTCCACCCTGAAAAACCCGAATTTTCCGGAACCATCAAGCCCCTAGACCCGGAAGAGTTCCGCAGGCAAGGCCATCTAGTCATAGACTTCCTCGCTGACTACTACAAAAATGTCGAAAAGTACCCCGTTCGCAGCCAAGTCGAACCCGGTTACCTAAAAAAAAGAATGCCCGAGTCCGCCCCTGACGCACCCGAACCAATCGAAGAAATATTACGAGACGTTCAGAAAGACATAGTTCCTGGAATTACCCACTGGCAAAGTCCGAACTACTACGCTTACTTCCCGTCAAGCGGCAGCATAGCCGGGTTTCTCGGGGAGATGTTAAGCACCGGGTTCAACATTGTCGGGTTCAACTGGATGTCGTCTCCTGCCGCAACCGAGCTCGAATCCATCGTCATGGATTGGCTCGGTAAGATGCTTAATCTACCAAACGAGTTCCTTTTCTCGGGTGGAGGCGGTGGTGTCCTACAAGGAACGACCTGTGAGGCCATTTTGTGTACCCTGGTAGCTGCCAGGGACCAAATGTTGAAGAAAATCGGCCGTGATAATGTTAACAAATTGGTCGTGTATGGATCAGATCAGACTCATTCTGCTCTCCAGAAAGCAGCTCAGATAGCCGGAATCAACCCGAAGAACTTCCGTGCTGTTGCGACGACGAAAGGGGATCACTTCGGGCTAACTGCGGAGGCATTGAGGGCTCAAATCGAAGCTGATATCGAATCTGGGCTCGTTCCTTTGTTCCTCTGCGCTACAATCGGAACAACATCGTCTACTGCTGTAGATCCGTTAGCTCCGCTTTGTGAGGTGGCTGAGGAGTTCGATATCTGGGTACATGTGGACGCTGCTTATGCGGGAAGTGCCTGCATTTTGCCCGAAAATCGACACTTCCTCGATGGAGTTGAGAAGGCGCATTCGTTCAGCTTCAATGCGCACAAGTGGTTCTTAACCACACTCGATTGCTGTTGTTTGTGGGTTAAGAACCCGAACGCTTTAGTCGATGCTTTGAGCACGTATCCTGAGTATTTACGGAACAAAGCCTCTGAGACGAAGCAGGTTGTGGACTACAAGGACTGGCAGATCACCCTGAGTCGCCGTTTCCGTTCGCTGAAGCTGTGGTTGGTTCTGAGAAGCTACGGTGTTGCCAATTTGCAGAAGTTTTTGAGGAGTCATATCAACATGGCGAAGAATTTTGAAGGCCTGATTGGGATGGATAAGCGATTTGAGGTTGTGGTGCCAAGGAATTTCGCGACAGTATGTTTCCGAATTAGCCCGATTGAGATCAGGGGGAACTTGAACGGTCAGGGGAAAGAGGAGGCAGTTAACAACTTCAATGCAATGCTTCTGGAGACGATTAATGAAGCAGGGAAGGTTTACATGACTCATGCTGTGATCGGCGGAGTTTATGTTATGAGGTTCGCGGTTGGTTCGACTCTGACGGAGAATCGACATGTTAATTTCGCCTGGAAGGTTGTCCAGGAGCATGCGAACGCCCTGCTAACAATGTCATGAAGTGGAAGTTGATGAAAAAAATGTTACTGTTTGATTGTGAACAGTGAGGTAATTTTGGCGATTTATTAGCCTAAGTTCGATTTTTATATATATATGTGATTCAATGTTAATTATTGAAGTGTAAATACGGATGTAAGTTACTGATCCTGATCATGATGTAATGTTTATCATTAAGGGAAAGAAATGCAAGATTTTTCATTTACATCGTTGTTTCTGTATGTATATACATGGATTAAAATCTCGTTATGAACGTGCTTCTACTGTTTCTAAGATTTAAGACAAAAAAAATTATCGGACAATGTGTTTAAAAAGTTATGAATTTTATGTTTATTTCATTTGGTTGTGCTACAAATCATGACATTTATTCGGTTTTGCAACTTGCAGATTTTGTTGCCTTTAAGTTATCAATCATGTACATATCATAATCTGGAACGGTTTTGCCAGGTTCGTGGATAAGTGATCATGGAGTGTTGGTGTGATGGTGCTTTTAATCTGATTTGACAACTGCGTGTTCCCGATGTTAGCATGTCACCGTACTACTTGACCTGTGTCGATCAAACACGTACCAAGGAGTCTGGCACGTGTGCGAGTCATAATTTCTTGGGCAGTGCAGCGTCCACGGACCTTGATCTTTATCACTATGGTTCGATGGAGCATACCATTTTAGTTGCTTTTAGTTTTCCAATCATGCATATTGCATTTGTGCGAGTTTTTCTTAGTATTATTCAAACTGTTGAGAATAAGCAAGTGGCCGTGAGTGCACCCTGAACAAGAAGTGAGGTAGGTAGGTAGGTGAAAATAAAGGAAAAGGCACATAATGGCATAGTATACCAGTGACCAGTTTTAATTTGAATATTACCAATTCACAATGGCAAGTCTTGCTCTACTTTTGTTCCTCTTTATTTTATTTATTGGTCATCTTCCACATTAGTTTGTGACAGTGATGAAATATTTATGTCATGAAATATAAATGGAGATATCACATTTATATTTATATTCGAGTAACAACTTGTCTAGGTCTATATCAATTTTTTACTACATCATTCTTGGTAGATGGGACATGGAGACATTCAATTTTGGGGTCCTCTAAAATAAGAGCTATTTTATGCTAGGTTTAAGTCATTTTGTCCCCTTTTGTTTGTGGTGAAATTGAGGATTCGATTACTTATGATTGAGATCCTAAGTTATTCGACTGATGTAATAGCGAGCGTTATTTTGTAGATAAAAAACTCGACCGCAACTATGATTGAGTTTTAAATATCAACAGTCCACATGAATAACAATGATTTCTATCGGGCTCATACGTTTTACAAAACCAACACATACACTCCCAAGTATACTTTTTCTTCAATCTTAAGCATGAAAGAAACTTGCTGAAATTTATTAATGATTCACCAAAATTGTAGGTATATAAGAAATGCTCACTAGAAATACAAAAATGTACCGCATCTAAACCGACACAAGTACAAGGCTAAAATTTTGTCACCCATAACTACAGGCTACAACCACAATTTGAAGCAAGCTTTTTATTAGAATCTAGTTGGAACTAAATTGACATATCCCAATCTATTCTAACACGAGCGAAATAATCAACATGTAAAATGATCCTAAAAAGTAAGGGACCGTTTCGAATTGAATTTAACTGTCACCATTGAATATTTTTATGTAAAAAAACAAAATAAAGTACTATGAAAACAAGATTCTCACGCGGTGTCACAGCTATTTCTAACAAAATGGCACATGTACCGGTTAAAGCTTTAAAATAGCACGACCACTCAATTACATTCACACACCAGATATACCACAATCCTACCAGCTATAATTGTATCGAAATGACTGGAAGTTTAAAACTAGATCACACCAAGAAACTTTCAAATAAAATAATACATGAACACAATTATATAATTAGTATTAGTTCACACTAAGTATATATGACCAAATAAAAATATACATTGATACTATTTGATATGAAGAACCGTTGTATACGTATAATTAATATACAAGTACGGTCAAGTTTTAAAGAAGCAAATGCTTTTACAGAAAATGCATTTAGCTATGTATATGATTTTGTCAATTTAATTCAGACCTGCCACCAACCTCCTCGACTGTTAATTCACAGTAAGCATCTTAGCCTGTAACAGTTGGGGGTTGATCTTCTTTTTATTAATAATGATGTAGATTATCAAAATTGACATCTAATAATAATTTTGGTCTTATCTTAATTCTTAGACTGATTGATTATTCGAATGATTGAATCTACCAAGATCAAAGCTTCCTTATTTAAATCCGCCGACAAAAGGTTAAACTTTATTCTTTGAGCAAAGATATCAACAATCGAACCATGTACAAATCTACGACAAAGTCCAGTAACTATAAACTTTGTATACAATAAAAAAGTGAAAGTGTGTGCAATCTATATGAGTATGTCAAATTATCTTATTTTGGAAATTAACTAGGCTCTGTATGTTATATTGTCGGAGTGGGTCTTCTCCCCAGTCAAATTGAACATTTTAAAAAAAAATTCAATTTCAATTGAGAAAATACAATCAAATTCTATACTAATCAGTCCCCTATATTATATTGACTTTAGTAGGCACGCTCCTTTTGTAATCTATATATTTCTTTCCTCTTTTGTAATAATTCCATTTTCCAATATTAGTAAAATGGTCAGAATAATTAAACCACAGATCGACATGATTTAATTCAATAATGTAGTACGTTCTAACTAACGTCGCATTAAAATTGTGGACAAATGAAAGATTAATTTGGTTATGACAGCTCCAAGGTGATGGACATGTTTTTTACTCAAAATGTGTAATTAACTCATTATTGACTTGTCTTAAAATTTCCCCTTCGCCACTACACAACTCTTGTCTCTTTCAAATGATCTCCACAATTTCTTTGTAGCCACGACATTATTGATCAAGTACTCAAGATTTATTTAATTAGAATATTCGTCTTCCTTTTATAATTGTCCTAAAAATTGAATGACGTATAAATTAAATGATTAAATGCTAAACTAGTAAACTCTAATCATTTAAAGTCGTCATGGTAGGTTTATAACTTGTGTCGGGGAATAACTTCTGGTCAAACATTTTTGCAGACCTATCAGAATACTAATTTGGTATTAATAGAAATATAAAAATTTATAAAAGTTTAAATTTTCGCGAGAGTCTTGAGTCATGCAATATTGTACATTAATTGTGCAGTATTAAATGAAAATTATTAATTTTTGTATATTTATAAATTGTGTATTGTTGTATATTAATTGTGCCGTTGAATTTGTCTGTCATGAGAGTTTCTCCCTCTAATTGAAAACATATCAAGCCCTATTTGAACTAATTAAATCTGAACTACTAAAATTAACGATTATTCAAATGAATATAATAGAGCCTAAATGTTGTTTCCGGTGATATTCATATATATAAAATCCAGGAACCCCTTACTTTTAAATCCAGAATCGATGCTCTTGTCTCTGGCTCAGTCTGAGCCTTTTCTCCGTATCGGTCAAAATTAAAGAGCCGGATGGCACGTACCTGTGGTTGGCTTGTACAAACAAAATTTTAGTAGTGAGCGGACTAGACTTAGATTACAAGATTTTCATGGCATACTATAAAAAGAATACACTATTCGTATTGCCAACCTAATAGATTTGGTAATCTTAATTGCAAGCTGTAAGGTGGTGTTGGAATTTATGAAGAAAAGAATTAGTAAAATATGCCTTGTGGGGTATGGTTGCTATGAGACTACTTCTTTATTATTTGTTAATTAAGTTGCAAGCCCAAAACGGATCTTGGGTTAGTGAGGAACAAGTGCTTAAAGTTG
>JAYMSP010004114.1:0-17283 GCA_036897095.1 Plantago elongata
CAAACACTTGAAAGTGTGGGGTTTCTTGGCTAAGGTAGAGATACCTAAACCAAAGCAAGTCAAAATTGGACCCAAGATAGTGGATTGTATATTCATAGGATATGCAAATAACAGTAGTGTTTATCGCTTCTTAGTGCACAAGTCACTGGTATCAGATATCCATGAGGGTACATTTATTGAATCAAGGAATGTGAGTTTCTTTGAAGACGTTTTTCCTAGGAAGGAAAAGAAAGAAGGAGTGTCTCGTAAACGAATTATGAAATTGAAATAGGCTCAAATGTGGGGTTACCTGAACCAACTGGCTCTACGCCAGAACTTGAAGGTCCACCTCCTCATGAGAATGTTGTTGAACCTGAACATTCATCTTCTCCCGAGAAGGTTTCAGAACCTGAAGGTTCACCTCCTCCAGATAATGTAGCTCTTGAAGTTACACTTCCAGAACATGAAAGTCCACATCAAGAGAATGTTGAGGTTCTTGATGTTGAACCAAGGAGGAGTAAGAGGGCAAGGACTGAGAAGGATTTTGGATCTGATTTTCTTACCTACATGGTGGGAAATGAACCAAAGACAATCCAAGAGGCGATGTCCAACCCTAACGCAGCTCTTTGGAAAGAAGCCATTGAGAGAGAAATGGAATCCATACTAAATAATCATACTTGGGAATTGGTTGATCATCCTCCAGGAAATAAACCTCAGGGTTGCAAGTGGATACTCAAACGCAAGTATAAAATAGATGGAACCATTGATAATACAAGGCTTGTTTAGTGGTCAAGGGCTACAAACAGAAGGAGGGTCTTGATTATTTTGACACATACTCTCCTGTCTCAAGATTAACTTCCATTAGAGTATTCATAGCCATAGCTGTGATTCGTGGTCTTGAGATACATCAAATGGATATTAAAACAGCTTTCCTAAATGGAGAGTTGGAAGAGGAAATCTACATGGAACAACCCGAAGGGTATGCAGTTCCAGGAAAAGAGAGGAAGGTTTGTCGCCTTGTCAAGTCATTGTATGGACTTAAGCAAGCTCCTAAATAGTGGCACGAAAAGTTTGACAAATCTTTGAGGTCAAAAGGTTTTTCGATAAATGAATGTGATAAGTGTATCTATGTAAAAGGTAACCATGAGTCCTTTGTCATGATATGCTTATACGTAGATGACATGCTCACTACTGGAAGTAGTGTAGAATTGATCATAAAAACCAAGCAAATGTTGAAGCAACACTTTGACATGAAAGACTTGGGTGTGACAGATTTAATCTTAGAAATAAAGATTTCTAAGACATTCGAGGGTTTGGTGCTATCACAATCTCATTACGTTGAAGACGTATTGAAGAGATTTGGAGTTTTTGACTGTGCACATGTGAAAACACCTATGAACAGGATACAATGTTTGGACAAACATAATGATGACCTTGTGGATCAATTCCAATATGCTCGGGCATTAGGCAGTCTAATGTACCTAATGAACTGCACTCATCCGGATATTGCACATTCGGTCAATAAGTTGATCAGACTTACGCATAATCCAGGAAGTGACCACTGGAAGGCACTACATCATCTATTATGTTACTTGAAGTACACAATAGATTATGGATTACACTATGGAAGATATCCATCGGTATTGGAAGGGTACACTAATGCAAGTTGGATATCTGACAGTACAAATATCAAGTCCACAAGTGGGTATGTGTTTACCATTGGTGGAGGGAATGTTTCTTGGAGATCCTCTAAATAAACTTCGCCCGATCAACGATGGAATCAAAATTCATAGCTTTAGACAAAGCTGGGGAAGAAGCAGAGTAGCTTCGAGTATTCTTAGAGGACATCCCTTGTTGGGAGAAACTTGTGTCTTCCTTGACAATACACTGTGACAGTATGTCAGCTTTAGGAAGGGTAGAAAGTAACATGTATAATGGCAAGTCTAGACACAAGTCCATTAGGAAAATGATCTCTAGGGGGTTATCACTATTGATTACATGAAATCAAAGGATAACATTGCGGATCCGTTAACCAAAGCTATACCTAAAGATCAAGAAAGTTGTATGTCTTGGGGAATGGGCTTATGACCCACGAATTAAGGAAATCTACAACGGATACCCAACCATACTGGCTGAGATCCCAAGAATTTGGTTCAATGGGACAACCAAGTTGTAGAGGACCAATACGTGCCTCGTGAAGTTTTGTACTTCAAGGTAAAAGCACTTAGGATCTTTTCGCTCCTCCCCATCCCCGTGAAAGACATTAAGTGTTCCAGCAGAAACGGGCGGAGGTTGAGTCACCGAACTCTCAATGATCTCTGAAAAAGATTCTTAATCTCTTTAGCTTACGAGCGGGGATTGGCAGAATGCTCTTAGAACGAAATCACCTATTTAAGTGTGAAGTCTAGGCTGCTTCAAACGTAAACACTTAAGAATCCAAGTGTGAGTCCAAGGCCTTTAATTGATGAAACAATGGAACTAGACATTTAAGGAGAATTATTGTGTTGATATCATTGTCTTGGTTTACACAAAACGCCGACTGGTTCAAGGCACCGCGTCAACCGGTTGGCAAGTAAATCTGATGGTATTCTACTAGGGACGATTCAATGTCGCTGACAATCTATCCCGACGCAATATGATGTTCCGCCATAAATTTTAAGCACCCCGATGTGCTATGAGCATCAATCCTCTTTCATGTGGGGATTGTTAGAATTTTAGTCACAAATGAGGCTAGTCCATGTCTTTGCACCTAAACTAATGGGCCCCCACATGTAAGAAATGAAGTTTCTTGGTACATCTATAATATATTATAGTAGTAGATTATGTTTGAGAAAGAATTACTAAAATTTATTAAACGGTGAAAGAGTAATTGAAGCTCAAAATGTGTTGGTTAATGCATTGAATATGGAATGCCAAGAGTTGGAATGAGAGAAGTCCCACATTGCTAAAATTGAGGAAGAAGGAACTAAATATAAGGTTAAGGTTTGGGTTAAGGGTTTTGGCCCTTGGGGCACCCATGCTTTTGAAGGGGGGGAGACCTAGGTGCTCCTACACATGCACCCGCCTGGCTCCGCTAGGAGCCGGGCCCAGGCCTCGGGTCGTAGGGTTCGTGGATCGCAGTCTAGAACTGAGTATAATCTTTATTGGCCAGAAACATATTATGTTTGGTCAGGCCCAAACGAAATCTGAAACAGAAGAGACTCAACTCGGTTGGGCTCTGCAGAAGGAATTCGTCCGTTCAGCGAACTGATTTAACCTTTCTTTCAAAAGAATATGTCTGAACAGAAAATTTCAAAAGTTGTGTTTGTTCGAAACCTGTTCGCAAAAGGCCGCATCTATTCAGATTGCAACTCTTTCCAATTATAAATAGGACCCCCCAAGTTCGGATTTAAAATATAGAATCCAATCCTTCTTTCATTCTCTACTTTCTCTCTACATAGCCTGAACTTTCTATTCTGCATAATTTGTCAAGTTAGTAATTCAGTGCTAGAATTCTATCTTTTTATTCTATCTTGAAAGACTGTTTGTTGCTATCCGTAAGCACCAGAGCGGGGCAAACAAAGTCTTAAGGACCGAGGGCCACCCTCTGCTCAGCAGATTACTTTGTAATCTCTATTTCCGAACCACATTTTCATACACCCACTCCAGAACCATCATGCTCATTGACAAAGTAATGGCTCGATATGTCGGTTGTCTTATCAACGACGGGGCGAGCAACACTCAAACAGTCTGTGACTTTGGCCGTCCCTATCTATGATATTCAACCGGTTGGGCTGCTAGAACACATATGTGATCGACTAGACCTAGCTTGAGAACGACGAACTCAACAAATCATTGTGGAAACTGATTCAGAAGAAGTATTTAATTGGGTGACTGAGCTTGATGCACCACCCGACGAACATCGGGATCTCGTGAATTGATGCAAGGATTTAAGACATAAGCCTTGGAACATAGAAGTGAAGAAAATTGATAGAAAGGCGAATTCTTATGCCGACTATATTGCTTTGTTAGGTTACAATTTAGATGGGAACATAAACCTTTGCCCCCCCCCCCCCATACATCTGTAATCCCAATTTTGGGCTCAAACATCGAGTTTTAGTCCAATTTATCTTTGCTTACCAAAAAAAAGTCAAACACACAACAAATTCTGAAATAACAATCTTCAGAACGACGCCACTTGACATATTTAGCATTGGAGGAGGATTGTGAAAAAATCACATAATGAAATAGACCTCACACAACTCATAAACCAGGATCCAAATTCCCACATAATGAACATAGAAATTAGAATCTCCTCCTCTCGAGGATATCATATGCTTTTTGTTAAAACTCAAGTAATTTCCAGAAAACATTGTGTATATTGATTGATTGAATGAAAAACTGGATACAATGTCTAACCCTGGCTACTCTATTTATTGAAGATAAAATTACTCTATCCTAGGAGCTGTAAATTGAAATTGACTATCTAACAAGGAGCATCACAACCTATTGACATTAATGAGCTGAAGTCGCATGCTAATAGGTTGTTGTTTTCTTCCACCATAGTTACAGAGAATAGTACTGTTTCTTTTTTGTTTGTTGGAGGCTCACCTTCATTAAACCAATTTGAATTGTCTGTTGTGGAGGTTTAATATGATGTGCCAATTCGTCGTGTGCCATCGAATCAAGGCGAACCGAGCTCGGCAAACTGCCAAATTGAATTTATGTTATTCCTTTCTTCAACTTGTTATCTCCATTCATCTCAATCAATCACCAATCATTACCAGAATTTTCAATACTCCCCCTCAAGATGGGAGTGCAGATGTTAAGGACTCTCATCTTGCTAAGAACTGCAACTAGATCTTCCCTTGAGACTGCCTTCGTGAAGACGTCGGCCAATTGATTCTTTGATAAGACAAATGTCATGGCGATTACACCCTTCTCAACCTTTTTCTCATATAAAGTGACAATCAACCTAAACATGCTTCGTTCTTTCATGAAACACTGGATTTTTAGTGAGATGGATTGCTGACAGATTATCACACATGAGTTCAACAGGTTGACTGATTTCACAACAAGCATGAGCTATTGCTCTGTATTCTGCTTCAGCCGAAGAACGACTTAATGTTTGTTGTTTCTTTGACTTCCAACTAATGAGAGAGTCTCCATAGAATACACAATATCCTGAAATTGACTTTCTAGAGAAGGGACAACCGGCATAGTCAGAGTCACTGTAAACTCTCAAATCTTTGCTTGGTTCAGTGTTGAAGAACAAGCCATTGCCAATGTTGTTCTTAAATACTTCACTATTCGAAGTAAACCATTCATATGAGTCTTCGTTGGATTTTCCATGAATTGACTCATGATTCCAACTGAATATGAGATATTTGGTCTAGTAATGGTGAGGTATATCAATTTTCCTAGCAATCTTTTGTACTATTTTACATCCTTCAAAAGTTCTTCTTCAGAGTCAGTTTCCTCATTATAGGGCTTCATTTTATGGTTCTGCTCAATGGGATTGACTGTTTGTTTGCACCCCAAGAGTCCTGATTCTTCTATTATCTCTGAAGCATGTTTTCTTTGAGATAAGTGTATGCCCTTGCTTGATCTGGAAATTTCGAGACCAAGAAAATACTTAATTTGTCCAAGGGCTCTCACCTTTGAATTGAGTATGAAGTTGTTGTTTAACTACAATTATTTCCTACAAGTTAGTGCCACCAATGATTATATCATCTACATAGATGATTAGTGATACAAGTCCATGTTTGGTTTCTCTTGTGAATAATGAATATTCATTTTCGGATTGTGTGAATCCTATTTTGACAATAAAATTGGTTAATTTTTTATTCCATTGTCTTGATGCTTGCTTGAGTCCATATAATAATTTATGGAGTTTCCAGACCATGGAAATGCCATTATGATTCTCCCCCTGAACTATTTGCCCTTGAGGTGGGTACATGTAAATGTTCTCATTCAGATCTCCATTGAGAAATGCATTATGAATGTCTAATTGTTCTATGAACCAGTTCTGCTTCGCTGCAATAGCAAGAAATACCTTGATGGTGGTCAGTTTAGCTACAGGACTGAAGGTATCTGTGTAATCTATACCATAAGTTTGAGTAAAGTCTTTGGCCACTAGTCTGGCCTTGTGTCTTTCTATCTCACCTTGAGAGTTAAGTTTAGTCTTAAAGACATATTTGCACCTAATAGGTTTAATCCCTTTAGGTAATGGTACTATTGACCATGTGTTATTTTCAGCAAGGGCCTTTAGTTCAATCTTGATGGAATCTCTCCAATGCTTGTGTTGTATTGCATCTTCATAGCTGTTTGGATCTTGTAATGCTGAAATTTGAGCTGTAAAAGCTCTATGTTTAGTAGATAGTTTGTCATAACTGAGATAGTTATGTAATGGAAAAGCAGTACTATTGATGTTGCCACTTCTAGGAACACTATAATGTTATATTGTTGCATCGTTTTAGGTGATGAGCCTTGTCTAGCAGATCTTCTCAATGGTGGAGCTGGAGAAGTTAAGCCATGAGTTTCAATGACAAGAGAATGATTATTATCATGATCATTATCATTATGTGTGAGATTTTCTTCCACTTCGTCACCATCAATGACAACATCTGAAGCACGATCATTATGGTTTTCTGATGTGGTATTGTGATTCTCAATGGGTTGAGGTATAGTGGATTTAGAGATCCTGTTATCATCTATGTTATAGGTTCCTTGAGTGAAAGCCATGGATGTTTCTTCAGTGTTGGATGTACTTGTGAAGGGAAACTCATCTTCTGCAAAGAAAACATCTCTACTACATTGTTTTGTTGCTAAATCATAGCATCTGTAGCCTTTGATGTTGGGTGGATACCCGGATTTCCTATATCGAGAGTCAAACTTAGATCTCTGAATTGGTAAGCTCGATGCATAACAAAGGCAACCAAAAATTCTAAAGTGTGCATGTTCGGGCTTTCTGTGATATAAAAACCCATATGGTGATTTATCTTGTAGTAATGCACTAGGTAATCGATTGATTATGTAAACAGCAGTGAGAACAGATTCTCCCCGTAATCTAAGTGGTAATTGAGTTTGAAACATAAGCTCTAGCTACATTTAAAATGTGCTGGTGCTTTCTCTCTACAACAGAATTTTGTTGTGGAGTATAGGGACAAGTGACCTGATGAATGATCCCTTTTGCTTGTAGGAAAGTTGACATTTTAAATGTAGGGCCATTATCTGATCTCAGAATTTGAACTTTAGTTGAAAATTGAGTTTCTACTAAGTTAATGAAATTCTTAATTGCAGTTTCTATACCAGAGTTTTGCCTTAATAGATGAACATAGGTGTTCCTTGTATAGTCATCTACTATGGTTAAGAAGTAACTATGTCCTTATAGTGTTTTGACAGAGTAAAACCCCCATAAGTCACAATGAATCATTTCAAATGTTGATGTAGATTTTATATAACTGGGAGAAAAAGTTCTCCTTTTTTGTTTTGCTTGATAGCAAACATCACAGTGAGTAGAAGCAGAAATCTTTACATCTGATGAGATTTTTGACATCAATTTTAATCTACTAGGAGATCTAAAGTGCCTTAGATGGATTAAAACAGTAGCTAGTCTACTTTCTTTATTAATGGTATATGCCTTCTTGGAATCACAAAGATCTTCAACCTTCAACTGATAGAGTCCTCTTGTATTTTCAATCCTCCCAATCCTGCTCAAGGATCTGGTCCAAGGTATAGGTTTTTGTGTAATTAAGCAACTTTCTTTAGATATTATGATTGAAAGATTATTATTCTTAACAAGTTTGTCAACTGATACAAGATTTACTTTAAAAGTAGGCACACATAGTACATGTTTTAAAACTAAGTCTGTGTTAATTTTAATTGTGCCTATATGAGATATTAGACTGAATAAGTCATTAGGTAGTTGAACACAAGAGTTTACTTCTTGAACATCATGAGTGTAGTATTTAAGTGAGCATATAATGTGGTGTGTAGCACCTGAATCTAGTAACCACTGTTCAGTAGAGAAGTTGAGATTCATACCAAGTGTGCTTGAAAAAGCATTAGTGGATGAAGTAGCAGCATTAACATTTGCAGTGGGGGAGAGAGCGGTCTTAGCCTCCTTCTTATCATTGTTATTGCTCAGAAATTGATGCAGCCGATGCATCTGCTCTACAGAAAGAGCATTAAATGGGTTGTGTTGTACTTCATTTGCACCATACCCTCCAATGTGAGAATTCTGAGTATGATTGGAATGACCTCTCCCTCCATAGGAGGATCTGCCTCCTCTATAACCACCTCTTCCTCTTCTTGCTGCAAATCTTGCATTGAAACCACCTCTTCCAATGGGTTGCATCTCGGTTGCTTGTAGTTTCTTGTTGTTATCAGGGTAGCCATTGAGCTGAAAGCAACTCTCAAGGTTATGATTGCTCATTTTGCAAAGAGGACATAACATTCTTTCTTTTTTCTTACATTCAAAGCTGTGTGCTCATGTATTACTGCTTGATTCTTGCACCTTGTTTGTTTCTGCTTTTCTTCCTTGAGCACAATAGAGTAGGCTCTATCAACTGATGGAAGAGGATCCATCAAGATGATGCTACCTCTCATGAGCTCATAGGAATCATTTAGGCTCATCAAAAACTTATACACTTTTCTTGTCTCTTGAAATTTGAAGAAATTTCTTGGTGCTTTTGCATTGACAGTTACTACAAGTTGAGGAAAGTGGGAGAGCTTGATAGTTATAAATTTCTTGCCAAATCCCAGTGAGATTGGTATAGTAGTCTGTGACAAAACTAGTATCTTGATTCACTGAGTTTAGTTCTTGTTCAAGCTGGAAAGTTCTCAACTTCATTTGGCTCTGAGTATCTTATTTTAAGATTTCGCAGGCCTCTCTTGCAGTTTCTGCAAAGAGTATAGTGCTTCATGAGCCACATAATTCATCATCCATGATATGATGAGCGTGTTACACTTGACCGAAGCTCTCAAATTAGGATCATCTAGGCCTCTGGTTTCTCTAGTGTTCCATCAATGAAGCATTTTTTGTTTTTCAAAGTGAGTTGGATCAAGAAGGCTCTATTCCAAGTATGGTAGTTTGTGTTATCAAGCACCGGAGTTACAGCACCAGTAGTGGTGGTATCATTTGGATGCTAGTGATTGTGTGGGTTGTCGAAGTCAGGTATACTACCAACATTTGTGGTAGTATCCTGCTCCTTCCCAAGTTGTCTGTTGCTTCAGCCATTTAAGGGTTGTGTTACAGAATAGAAAAACAAAGTAGAGAATAAACTAAAGTAAAGGAGAAATGAGCTAAGGCAGTCTCAGAAGCTCAGGTTAAGAAACATGGCTCTGATACCTTGTTAAAACTCAAGTAATTTCCAGAAAACATTGTGTATATTGATTGATTGAATGAAAAACTGGATACAATGTCTAACCCTGGCTACTTTATTTATAGAAGATAAAATTACTCTATCCTAGGAGCTGTAAATTGAAATTGACTATCTAACAAGGAGCATCTAACCTATTGACATTAATGAGCTGAAGGCGCATGCTAATAGGTTGTTGTTTTCTTCCACCATAGTTACAGAGAATAGTACTTTTTCTTGTTTTTTTTTTTTTGTTGCAGGCTCACCTGCATTGAACCAATTTGAATTGTCTGTTGTGGAGGTTTAATCTGATGTGCCAATTCATTGCGTGCCATCGACTCAAGGTGAACCGAGCTCGACAAACTGAATTTCCGTTATTCCTTTCTCAATTTGTTATCTCCATTCCTCTCGATCAATTGCCGATCATTACCAGAATTCTCAATATTTTTTGTGATCAAATTGTATCATATACATCTACCCTAACTGTGAGTCTGTGAACTCCCATTCTAGTGTATCTTTTATTTGTTCGTGACTATGTTTTGCCTTAGCCCTCGTAATAGTCCAATCTATACTTGTGGAAGTGTATTTTATCGGATTAATTCGGATAAGCTTATTTATAATTTTATTTAATTTTATAAAATACATAAAATAATGAATATTTCCACATGCATTAAATTTTATCGAGTCTCTTAACCATTTTATATCAACGGCATGTTAAGAAGAAAGAATGTTATTGACCGCAATTTTGTTCAGACCTAGAAAAACGGCTTGTAGAAGGAGAGGGATGGTGTCTTAGGGGAGATAGAGTTAGATTGTGTTTTATTTAACTAATATTTACTGAACTGAAGTGATTTTCAATTGAAGAGAACACGGATTTAATGAACTATGGTTAAAAATATCAAATGTTATTAACTCTAATACACCAAGAAAATTAGTACTAATTACATGACATGCATGATGCATGGTACAACAGATGTACCAAAAAATTTCTCTCCATAATAATTCCGATGCATCTAGTTTTTATGTTTCTTCAAAACCTGTTTTGCAGTGTGAAAACTGAAGGCCACAGTTCAGCGAGGAGAGCAAAAGAACTTTTGACGGTTGAAGGTTTTCGAAAGTTTATCTTCTAAATTTATTTGATGGAGCAGTGCAGCACTATAGCATGCCTCGATGATATATAACCTCAATTGAACAACAATAACAATAATATAGCTAGCTAGGGTACGTCGGCATGAAGAAGATAAGAAGTTGATGAAATTGAGGTATATATGTAATCTAGCTATCGATCATATAGACCGGACAAAGTATGATAATATATTTTTATGTTAGAAATGAAAAAACATGTGACATGTTGTCTCTCTCATTCAGATCGGAGTCGCATTCAGGACATCGAGTCGATGAAGCTTTTTCGTCATTTGCCTTTCCGTAGATGGATAGATAGATTGACATGCATATTTAACTTTCTCTGTTCCTGATTGAAAGAAAAGGAAATTCTAGGGACCGCTACCTTTAATTTCCTAATTGCATGATTGTTTTGTTTGCAACTCTCACTTACTAAATTCTTTCTTTTCATTCACCGATTTCTGCATATCAAGGCCTTTTCCAATGGGAATAATTAAGTAGCCAGTTATTCGCTTATTATAAGTTGGTTCGGTCGGTTGACCATAGTCATTCATCCCTAAACTCAAGTGCTGGATATCGAACTCGTTCCTTTTCATCCATTGATCAATCTATATATCTCCAATTCTAAATTATTGCGATATAAATGCTGCCAACTAGCTAGAAAATTCTTGCCTTCTTCGCTGCACAGTCGTCACATAGACTTACATTTAAGTACAAACATTTCAATGCGTTACCCCAATGGTATGTAGTAAAGTAGCCGAACATATGAAGATCAAGGCGCTTAGGTTGTGGTGGCAAGCCCACCACGGGCATCACCCCCAAACAATCACAAATGGACAATTAATAAATGGAGTCCCTCGAAGGACATCCTTTCCTTGGACGATCAAGGACCCGGGGGTTGGGGGAGGGGGTGGTTGAGGTCATGGACATTCAGAGGGCTCTAAATGTGCTTCCCTAGAATTAAAAATGTAAGGAGCAAAAGAAAATATTGAGAATTTCAAGTTTACAAAACTTGATTGTAAAGAATTTAGTATGATGATTGTAATCAGAAGACGATGATCATGTCGGGTAAAAAAAAAATTATACTTAAAGGTGTGTGGGTAATTGAAAAGGGCTTATACTCGTGAAGAGGGGGTGCAAGAGAAGTGGGCACCGATTAAGGACATTGTCGTGTTTGTCCACACAAAGGAAAGGGGAAGTTCCCTTGAGCGGAATGGTAATCTTTCCAAGGAGGTTGATTCATCTGGAGAGGAAATTACAGTGACCACTTGGACAACATGTCAATTTTGAAATGACCTTTTGAACAAGGTATGAGAAACGGGCTCATCACATAAGCGTCTTCCGCACATTTTGTGTGATTGTAAGCTTTTGAATAGGATAAATCATTTAGAAGGATCTTTAGAACCTCAATATTTATCTTTTTTACATATCTAATCTGCTAAAACCTATAGTTTAGTAAGAGGTTTAGGAGTTAAGATAATTGCTATAGATTTTATCCTAAATGATAAAACATGTAGATTATTAGGATCTTTAAAATATTTAGGAGTTTAGAATCTTTTTTATTACAGTTCTAGAACACCATATGCTTCACCACGAACCCCATATCCACCATCATCTTGACCGAAAATCTGATTCAAAGAAATGGAAAAAGAAATTATAGGAAACTAATGCAAATGAGAGGTGAAAGAGCAGATCATGATACCACTTTGGACAGAGTGTTTTGATACAGAGATATCCCATAGAATTTAAAAGTGCTGTAATTCTATAAAAAAAAAAGACCATAAATCAATATTAGGACTGTTGCCCGACTTCGTTAAGTGGCTAGGAATTCCGATTGCCCTCCCATAAAAAATATTATATTTATAAAGTAAAGAAAACACAATTGGTAACAAAATATTATAACGTAGTATATAGTATGTGCAAAGTAATATAAATAATAAGAAAAATACATATCTCAATATATAGCTATCCAATAATGAATGCCAAACACAGGTTATTGGTTATTGTAGAGGGTACCGATGTGGGACCGTGTTTATTCTCCATATGGTTGGGGTGACAAACAAGTCCATGAATACAAGCAAAGCAAACTACCACTCATCAAATATTAATTTGTACGTTCTATTTTTTCCAAGTACACACAGACACAGTTCTCATCACATCAATTAATTTGTACTTGTTTATATCAATGGTTTTAGTAATAATTAGTTTATTGCCCTGGTTCGTTAACTATCCCTGTTTAAATATTCTTTTAGAAGTAATGATGTCTAATAACTTAACTAATCCTGTTTAAATAATTTTTAGAAGTAATGATGTTTAATAACTAAAACTTTTCTCATTAACTCACTTGCTTATAATTTATTTGAGTAAAATTTATTTCATCAAATCACTACAATTTCAATATTAAATGTACAGTTTTACCCTTTAAAGTACAATAAACACTTCATTACCACATATCACGTTTCCATCCATTATTTTTTTATTTTTAAATTTTAGTTTTCTCCATTTTAAAATGTTTGTAACTTAAAAAAATAAAAATGTAAAAAATTAAACAAATATCACTAACAATTTTATATTTCCGAGATCTATAAATAAAAATCATTCTCAACTATGTTTGAATTATTATTTTGATATGTATAAAAATTATTAACAACTTTAATTTATTCGAATCTTAATAAATTATAAAATAATTCTAAAAATACAATATTACTAATTTTAAATTTTAAACCATTTTATAAATATCTTGAATATGTAAAAAAAATCATTTATATTAAAAAATACACGGTACCCAAATTCGATGCTCGATGTACGTTATATGTATTCGATGCATGTTCTTCGTTCCGATGCACGGTATCCTTGTTTGATGTCCAGTATCCGTAAGTAATGCTCGATAACCGTAACCATTGCTCGGTATATGTGTTCGATGTCATGTTCGTTATTCGAATTCGATACTCGATACTCGTGTTCGATGCCCGGTGTCCGTATCCAATTTCCGTCATTCGTGTTTCATGTTCGGTATTCGTAAACAATGCCCGGTAACCGTACCCATTGTTCGGTATCCTACCCGATGTCCGTCACCCGTATCCAGTGCATGGTACCCGTGTTTGATGTCGGTTATTCGTAAACAATGTCCGGTAACAGTACCCATTACCCGGTATATGTGTCTGATGTCCAGCCTTGTTACCCTATATGATTATCATATCATGTTCCTCGTTTAATTGTTGACCCAATATAATAAAATTGCACTTTTAAAACTCGTCTTACAACTTATTAAGATCCAAATAAAGTATTTAATGATTTTTATATATCTTGAAAAATAATTCAAACATAGTCAAAAGTGGTCTTTATTTATATATCTCGAAAAATTATAGTCGTTGGTAATTTTATTTATTTTTATTATTTTTTATTTTAAATTATGAACGTTTTAAATTGAACAACGTAAAATTCAAAGAGAAAGATGAAAAGATAAATAAATGAACTAGTGAGGTGAAGAAAAGAAATATATAATTTCACTTAATCTTTTACATGGTTAGCATATAAATATATATTATTTTAAAAAGTGTATAAAGTTGTTAATGGTTTTGTTTGGGGGAAAAATGAAAAGCAAGTATGTGAAATAGTATAAATTCGTTAAAAACACTTTGTCGCACTTGGTCATTTGACTCATTTCCATACCTCAGTTCTGTCATAATTAAAACTAAGTCATCTTAATGCCTCAATATGATGATAGTTCTCCCATAATTCTACATTCTGATAATTTATATTTTTTTTAAACGTTAAAGATTATAATTACTTTATACACTCTAAACTACTTTACGTTTTCAGTTTCCTTTTTAATTGTTTTTTAAGAGTGAGCAAGTTGAGAAGCAAGTTAAATACTCTCTGGTGATAGAAACTTTTGAGACATTGATGTCAAGACATCTTTTTTGTATTGATTTCGGATATTCTTTTAGTGTAGGCTAGTACTTGATATATGGTGTGGAAGATGTGTTCTATGTTTCTTTTGTAATTGTCCGTTGAGAGCACTACTTGTGCTCTTGACTCTATTAATAAAATGAATTTGTTGTTTCAAAATAAAAAGAGTGGTTTCTTTTTAAAACGACAAAGGAGTTATTCGAACCCCTAACTTATTGGTTGGAGTTGAAGCGTCTTACCAATTGAGTTGCGCTTCGTTGTCATTATATGTTTTTGAATGGTGTTTTTGTCCAATCTCCTCTAATCTTACCCTTATGGTGATCTAGACCGAACGTTGAAGACTTGATCGTTTTCACCCTCATCGATCATGATGTACGTTGCATGTTTCACGATCAACAATTTCTTTGAGTTTTCCAGAGATCAGGCCCCTAGAGTTTTTGATATAACAGAGACAACGTGGATCCAAGAACCACAAAAGATATCTACATTACCTAGCTAGCTCGCTAGGACCATAAGTTGTAACCCATTTCCTACTGTACTTTGAATTTCATCGTTCATTGTGAAATGAAAGCAAGGAAATGGTGCTACGAGTTCTATACAAATTTAAGAAATATTCATCGAATTGTCACTGAAATCCAGACACAAGCCCATCACTACACAGGTTGATACACACATGTGTGGACGAAAATTGGACATTAATAAATTATACTACAGATAAAGATCGATTTTAATGATCGTTGATCATCAGACAGTGAAATTAAATGATATCTGATGACTTGTGAAAGAGGAGATGATATTAAAGAGATGAGATGGTCTACACAACTGATTAACGTTACTGTCCACATCCATACATCGATCCATAAGTCCATGCACGTACAATTCGGAATTAATTTATATACATGCTAGTTCCATTCTGGCCTCAATTTTTAATAAATCCGGACACTGATTTTAGGATTAAATATATAAATAACAAGAATATAATAAAAGAGCAAGTCCTCTGAGAGACGGTCTCTAAATAAATATTTAGAGACGGACCTATATTGTCAGGAAAATCATCGATGTCAAGACACTTGTTCTTAACATTGGAGTTTTTTATATTACAATAAGACCTTTTTCTTTTTTATGAACATAAACATTTTAGTTAATAATATGAATTGTTTACTTGTGAGATGAATCCTCTCTACATAAAAACGGTAAGACTTTGTGATAATAAAAAGAGAGCTTATTAACAAGAAATAATTACAATGTTGTCAATTAATTTTGCACAGTTTTAATTATTGTCTTAGTGTATATAATACAGTAGTTTGGCTGCTATAAAGAAAGAAAATGAGTATCACATAGTTAGTTATGTTATATTTCATACAGGGAGAAAGTTAATTAAAAGTAGTTACAATATTGGTTATATGGACAATAGTGGGTAAGAATTAATAAGAGATATAATTGCGTGGGACTAGTTGTTAAAAATGAGAATAATAAATTACATGTTTGTGGCTCCAATAGTAGTATCCATGAAATGAAATTGTAACAATTTTTAACGTAATCATTATAATTTATATATACATCCATTTGTAAACTGGGATACTGATTTTCATAAATTAAATTAAATGGTTGTTTTGTTTATAACTGTAACTCAATTATAATCGAAATTAGTCGAATTTGTATTTGAAATATATTTTAATTTAATATTTATTCATTTTTTAGGATTCAATTACAACTCAATTCTCATTAAATTCAATTACAATTCACTTATCACTCAATTATCAACCTACATTACTTAGAAGTATTATTGAATTAGAATTCTTTATTATATTTAGCTATACATAATTGTGTGTGTGTGTGAGAGAGAGAGAGATTGATGAATAAAAAGATGTAGGGAAAATAGTTATTTCATGATAGACTACGTAATCCTAGTTAGATTAGACATATCTATATATATTAGACTCCTAGTTAGATTAGACATATCTATATATATTAGACTCCTAGTTAGATTAGTCTTATTCTCCTAATTCCTAATTAGAGTACACATAGTTTCTTATATTTTGTATATATAGTCTATATCATTCTATGAATAAAACACGATTGGATATTCAATAATCTTACATGGTATCAAAGGGTTATGATCCTTCCACTACATAATACCGTGATCATCGACCTTGCATGTGTTACTGTCCAAAAGCACGAACCCACTATTCGTTCTTCTTCTTCCCCAAACAGCAAACTGCAATCTCGATTCCTCTCCCCCTGCTGATTTTCGATCCCTTACCGTTTCCCTATCCTGAGATCGATTCTCTGATCTCGATCTTTGTTCTCTTCTCACCGACAGAAAAACAGCCGCATCGATCATCACCCAGCTTTCGAAATTCGATTTCGATCAAGCACCAAATTCTACCAGTTTTCTCTGTTCAAGATCGCACCTACTGTTCGATCTCTTTCTTCCGCAAACAGAACGCAAACTGTCCGAATTTGTTCTCCCTTCTAATCGAACCCACTGTTCGATTAGCTTCATATTTTCCTCTCCTTATTCGATTTCCACCACTCAGTCGAGATAATGACCAACGGTTCTCCTCGGTCATACCAAACATGGCCTCAATGAGTTTTTCCACCACCGTGGTTTATGACGTACTATTCTTACCCCACGACATCTTGGAATTCGGCCCAACACTGTCCTTCACGACCCACACAGGCTTACATTGTGCAAACTCCGAATGAAAACTGGTATATGGACTATGGCGTTTCGTCCCACATGACCACCAATCCAGGTACCCTTTCGTCTTATTCTTCTTTGAGCAAACATACTGGTATTATTGTCGCACTGATAGCAGTATTCCTATTCGTGGCTTTGGTCATACTTGTCTCTCTCATCCAAATTCCAACTTTCGACTCCCCAACGTTTTGCATGCTCCTAATCTAGTCAAAAATCTTATTTCGG
>JAYMSP010004115.1:0-17280 GCA_036897095.1 Plantago elongata
CTGACTTACTGGCACTTGGTTTCCAACTCTCACCTTCGTTTTGGTCGAAGTTAAGTCTGCGCTCTTTGTTGTTACTTTGGATATCCAGTGTTAACACACAGTCTGCTCACTCTGAGTTAATGATCTGTAATAACTGTTTAGTATGTCTGCATTCTGCCTGAAGGCTCGTCTGCATTTTGATACATGCTATTTCCACAGACAACTTAATTATGTGAATGAATCAGCACCAGTTGAAATAAAGAAGAACTGATAATACTTTGCATTTGTGTGCCTTGATTTATCAGACAAGGAACCTGTTACGTATTGCTATATTCAACATTAGTTACGTCAGAGGCCTTTTCCCTGAGAAATATTTCACTGACAAGTCTGTTCCAGCATTGGGTAAGTTGACAACAGTTGTTGACAATCTCTTCCTTCGCAGTCTCTGATATATGTCTTTGAATTGCTAGACATGAAGGTTAAGAAGCTTCTGCCCCTGGATGATGAATCACGCAGGCTCCTAGATTGGATGGAGAAAGGCATGTCTTATCAAAATATTACTTCTATTTGGGATGAACTATTCAAAAGATACGATTTCTATTCCTTCCACCCTTTTATGTAGCTCACACTTCTTTGTTCTTTCTGTTTGTTATTATGCATCTTCGCAGGCGTTTATGATGCGTTGCAGAAAAAATATCTGAAGACACTCTTGTTCTGTATCTACGAATCAGCGGATGGTCCAATGATTGAGGAATATACATGTTAGTCTTCCAGAAGGCTTCATATCTACTACAATATATTAATAGATACACTCAGTGCTAAAAAATTGTGATATTATGATGCTGAGTATCTTGATATAAGAAACAAGTGGTGTACCAGTAGCGTTTATTTCTCCAGAAAATGTAGCCATTTTGGTTATTATCCATCATTAATGTGGCTATTGATATTTCTTTGTTGCTTAGACCATGCACTGATGAGATACTTCTTATTGCAGTTTCGTTCAGTTGCTCTAATTCCGAGAGCCAGGAGGTTTCGATGAACATCAATCGGAGTGGTACAAAAAAGGGAGGGACATCCAACTGTAACTCATCATCAGAGATAACTCCTACCCAGATGAGGTAGTTGAATTACTGTAGCTTCATACAAAACTTTGCAGCTAAATTCAAAGATTTTGTTGTCGACACCTGACAAGTCTAAAGTCTTATTAAACAACTCTACTTTTCAGGAGTTCGGCATGCAAAATGGTTCAAACACTAATTCAACTGATGAGAACTCTGGATAAAATGCCAGAAGAGGTGTAATTCAATAAGATTTACATGGACATACAAAATTTATCAAACAATGCATGTTTTCTGTGAAGCTAATTTCATCTTATTTCCATATTTTCAGCGGACTGTGCTGATGAAGCTAATGTACTATGATGATGTCACGGTACATTCGATATTTTAATTGATGAATGCTAGAGTTCACCGCTAGGGAATTTAACTGTTACTACTATGTGGTCATAAATTCTTCTCTGTTTTCCTTAAATATGCTGTACGGAAGGTCGAAATGGTGAAAGAGTATGCTTTAATACTTCCGTCGTTTCTGCTTTAGAAGTCCATCTCACTTGTAAATTTGATCGTATTTCAGCAAATGCTCCATTATATAGTAGACTTTTCTACATCTTACATCTTCTTTTGTAGCCAATGGATTATGAGCCCCCGTTTTTCCGAGGCTGCACAGAAGAAGAAGCCCATCATCCATGGAATAGGAGTCCCTTAAAGATGGAAGTTGGCAAGATCAACAGCAAACATTTAGTGCTGGCTCTGAAGGTGAATTACCTCAGTATTACATGAAGATCTTTACATCTATATGCACATCACTGTTTACTTTTTTTCAATATCTATTAACAGGTTAAGAGTGTACTTGATCCCTGTGAAGACGAAAATAACGACGATGATAATGCAGTGAACCTGAGTGATAACTCGGCCCAAATAGATCAAGACAGTGAATATGATAGTGAGGTAATGAATTATCTGCTTGTGTTTTTTCATTACACTTTTATCTGTTTCTTGAAGGACACATTTATATATCTCCACGCTCCTTGCCATTCCTCCTTTTCTTCAGATCAGTGATTCAGATGATGATCACTACATTGTAGCTCCTAGAGGTAAAGTTTGCCTCTCATTACAAGTGTAATATCTTTCATTTGTTCGGTCGTGCTGAATAACAAGATTTACAACATTTGACGTGACAGAGAAATGTCAGCTTCAAGATGATAATGGTGCTGCAGCAGATGAAGGTCCCACATAACTTCCACAGAAACGTAATCTATGTCTTGTAATTAAGTTGATAAGATCTCATCTGTCGCATCTAATGCAGATGATACTCAAGATCTGGAAGAAGATGAACTGCAGTTGGGACTGGTAAAGGACTGGATCAGCTCATTCCACCTGGACACCATTGAGCTCACCGATGTGCTTGTGAATTTTCCTGCAATTTCTGCGGTAAGAATTACACTGATTTGTAATTTGTAGGCGTCTTTAGTTGGGAACTTAACCTCGAAGCTACCTAATTTGTAATACATTCGTTTGCCTCTGTGAGTAACAAAATCACTATATTGCAGATATTGATAGAAGGTACACCTTCACCTGGACTTTCTCTTCAGCACTACTGAAAATGAGGTCCTCATCTGTAGATATTTTGGTGTTATATAATGCTAACTGTTATACATCATCTAGAAATTATGGAGAAGCTTGTGAAGGAAGGCTTCCTATCTAATGATGGCGATGGAAGTTACACAATTACTCAGAAAAAGGTTGCTTTCTTCCTCTTCCTTTTTTGAATGATCAATTGCTGTTCTAAATTTGCTTTATCATGTTCCTTATTGTGAATCATGTGTGAATTCTTAGAAATTTGACTTCGAGTTTGATGCTGTGAAAGAAGAAGTGCTGGGAGAAGTCCCACTGATCAATGATGGCAAAGATGGAACTATGAGTATAGACCGAATGTACATGAAGGTGAGGAGATTTACTTCTAGATTTTCCCATGTTCCACACCTGACGGTACTTGGTGAACCTTATCAACTTAAATTTATCTTCCTACAGAAGATGCTTCTTCCTTTTTTTCTAAATTTTTTTGTTTGTGAAAGTACCTCCATACTTCATAGTGAAAATTCTCAAAAAAGAAGTGGATCTCAGTTTGATCTTTCTAGTATCTTATAATGATGTCAATTTAATATACTAGCAATGCATCCCCAAGAATATAATTCCTACTATCAGAATATCTTACATGTCTTGGTCACTAACTCATGTACTTCACTTGATCCAGGCTTTATATCATTCTCTTCCCATGGATTATATAACAGTGGGAAAACTCAAGCAAAAACTTGATTGCGATAACCAGACTACAGTTCGCAAGCTTATTGATAAAATGACCCAAGATGGCTTTGTTGCTGCTAGTAGCAACCGCAGGCTAGGTAATTGTATTGAAATAAAATAATTAAGTATGTCTCTCACTGCATTAATATACAATGGATGATAAAATGATGTTAATTTTTGCAGGCAAGCGTGTGATCCATTCTGATCTTACAACTAAAAAGCTGATAGAAGTCAAGAAACTCTTAAATGGAGACCCTATGGTATTGCTTAATCTTATGTACCTTACAGTTCGTATAGTTGGAAATTTGGAATTACCATATGGAATATGTCCTCACAAATGTAGTTGGTCAGGAACTGGATATGAAGGAACCTTCAAACATGCCCAACCATCCAGAATTCGACACTACACGTATAGTCTTTAACTTTTTCTGATATCTACCGTACATGCAGTTAATACCGTAATTTTCCTGTTGCGATCTAAAGTAAGAATCCATTGGCCTGATAATGTATTGGTCTGTAAATTTAGCCTCCAATTATAGGAAGTATTTACAAGTACTAGTATCATCGTTACCTGCCATATTTGAATGATTGCTCTGAACCTACTGACCAGAGAAATTCGTCCATTTCTTTCTTCTGTCCTTTCCGGTTATTAGGGAAGAAACACAAGGATCTGTCCACATGTGGTGGCCTTCACTCGATTGGATCAGATGTCACTCGCACAAGAGGCAGGTCTGATGCAAATATGGACATCTCTGCCTCTGTTAGGACTCAGCAGGAAAATAGAGAAAAAGGTGGAAACACTCCTATCAGCAAGGCTGTGGTATGTTTCCAAAATATGCTTTGAATTTTAGAATTTTACATTACTTGATGTCTCGTAGTCTTGAAAAATAATACTCTATCATGGATCCACAGCCTGCAGTTTCTAGAGAGAGCTTTATACCTGGGGCTAATGATGGAAGAACTAATGGAAAAAACAGGCAAGGTGATGACATGGACATAGCTATTGGAAGCATGTCTAGCCAGGACAGGCATTACCGGAAAACAAGCACGGTATGTGCTTTGCAATAACTAAACTATTAGCTGTGTTTTCAGTAGCTCTCTTGAAGTGCTTTTAATTTTGTATATGAAAATGACTCTGCGACTTTTTATATTCAATTCAAAGGTGAAAGAGCCAATCGAGCAGAACTTCAAGCGCCAGAGAACTGAAGCTGCCTGAGAATCACCACATCTACTCTAAACTGAATTACACTCTCTCTTCCATATCTAATGTCTCTCTATATGTAATTAAAAGCTTCCATGCAACTTTCCACGGACACCATTATAGCATTTATAGAGTAGTAGTATCATCTATGGCCACTTGGTGCCTCGTATAACATGATATATTGAGTGGCAAGGGGTTGATATTTTCTGATTCTACTAATGTGGTATTGCCATTTGCCACTATGATGTACTGACATTGGTTTTTGCTTGAAAATTATGCTTCTTGAAATGAAGATCATATTTCTATTAGTGAACTTGTTTTATCAAGAGCCAGAAGCTCAGCCTATGAATTTCGTTTTCCCGTGAGACCTAAAAGGTACTGGAAGCCTAAGATTTCGACAAATTACGTTACCTTTGTGATTGACAATATTGTGAAGTTAAACGAATATTTGATGAGGAGTTTCAACTTTCATCATACAAACAGCCAAACAGGACATGGAATGGGAACTTCTGTTTAGGCACAGTACTGCTTTGGATCCAAACTTCTCTCCGGTTTTCTTCTGGGTAAGACTTCTGTTGTACCTTTGAACTAACTTATAGGTAAACTGCTCTTTCCAGAGGAATGAACGTTAGATAATTTACAACAAAATGTGCCTGAATTAATCCATCTTTATTCTTAATTCAAAATTTATATCGAATAAAAATGAAGAAGTTTGCTCTAGTTATTTTTTGAATGAAAATAGACTGATTCTTGAGTCTTCAGTAGTCATTAGACCCGTTACAATTGGGGAGCATGGTGGGCAATCCTATCTGGTATGATATTTCAGGAGCCCTTTGATGAGCTACTAAAGTCTCATAAAATTTCCCCTAAAGCGTTCGGAAAAATTCTGTAATTTTTTAAATATATTATAATTTTTGATATAACTAGCACGTGTTTTAAGTTTTTATAAATATTTATCTAATTTTTTATGTTTTTTTTTCATATTATATCCTTATATTGTAGATTTGTGTTGAAGCATTTGACTTTTATTATGTATTATCTAGTTCTTAAAATATATTGTCTAGTTCTATAGCTATATTGTCTAGTTTTATAAATGATTTTTGTTTAATGTTATTACATGTACATAAATTTCATTCGGTGTATTTATATTGTCTAATTTTTACATTATATTATTTAGTTTTTTCATTATATTATTTACTTTATAAGAGGACTTTTTTAGTTTTTACATGATATTCATTTTATACTATTATTTAATTTTTATATTATATTGTCTAGTTTTTACTTCACCCGTTTTAATAAATCCGGATCAAAAGATCCGCGAAAAATAATGTAAAGCCAAGTTGCCGAAAAAAATGTATAATTATCTAATTTTACCATTATGAGAGGATTTTCGAGAGTCTCTACAATGTAGGGGTCTCTCGCAGGACGGAATCTTGAGTAGATTCATGGTTGACTTTTAACCATTTAGTCCATGTTTAATAAAACTAGCTGAATAGGTGGCTGGTAGCAGGTACTTTTTTTTTTTAATAAATTAACTTGATTAGGTTCTCTAACAATCAAGCTTCATCTAGCTTATTTAAAAAGTTGTACGTTTACGTAACGAATTTTTTTATTAAAATACGTTTATAAAACTGAAAAGCTAGCTGAAAATCTAGTGATACACCTCGCTTTAAACAGAATCGCTCTAATAAGAGGTTGATCGGGAATTTCCGGCGACTTGGGTTTTTTCTGAATTATTTTCCAGTACGCGCTCTGAGATAAACGAGCTTGCATCGTGGAACATAAATTCGTGGTCGTCTTCACCAATTGAATTGGGGATTTTGTAACATACAGGCTACATCCACTGCGCCTCATCGCCAATTAAATTGGGAATTCTAAAGACTTCTAGTACTACATTTCATACTCAGGTTGGTTGTGTCTTTCTTTTTATCTTGGCTTACTGCTCTACACAATTGAAGAAGCTCGCAAATTGCAAGAACAATTATCGTAACCGTAAAAACACCAATTAGTCTGTAAAACTATAAGAATCTACCCATTTCATACTCTACTGATAAACATTTGCTACAATCCTATTTCTTCTTCGTCTAGAAATGGTCATCAGTAGCAATACTGATGCAGAAGATACTCTGGTAGAAGCCGCGCTGAGAGTATTGAACACTGCAGACCCATTTGAAAAGGCTCGCCTTGGTGATGAAGTAGCTAACAAATGGCTCCAGGGTCTCATCCATCGTCCCTACAATGCTTCGTCAGACCTCCCACCAGTACCCGATCGCCCTGCCCGGTTCGAAGATGTGAGTAATAGGATACACCGTTTTGGCTCGCCAACTGTTTGATGAAATGCTGCTTTGAGCGTTTGATGATTTTTATGTGTTAAATTGTGGTCAGGTGAAGTTGGTGTCTCCAAGTGAGATGCCCAAGTTGGGTAAAGCTGGAAGTTTGCAGAGTCGGCAGGCGATCGTGCATAGTCTCGTGCATACCGAGAGCTGGGCTATTGATTTGTCATGGGTACGGGCTTGTGAAAGAGTTCGTGTACATTATGGTTGCTTTAATTTAGTTAGAGAACTTATATCTTCATTGGAACTTGAATGCTGGGCTTATATAAATCATAAAAAATGCTGTAAGTTTCAACTTGAATTAGATCGAAGCAGCATACTAACCTAATAGCAGTAAATGAAAATAGGACTAGACGCATGCACACTCAGGATGTTAGAACTTGGAATTGTGATTGTTTGTGTTCGAAACGTGTCTTTATGTTATAAACTTACTAGTAATGAACAAGTAAGTGGATATGAGTTGAATTATGCTTGTTAGTATGAGATCAGAATAGTACGGCTGATAGTGAAAACAAGAACTAGGGAAAATAATTCAAATCAGGTAGATATATATCTCACTAGTTCTGGAAAGATTGTTGTCTAACATGACATAGTCGTATATTTCAAATGACTTCGATGTTTCTACAAATACTAATAGAGAACACTGAAGCCATGAAAACGCAAATCTTGTACTTAGCTTTTATGCCATATTACATTTGGATTTAAATCACGTGTATGCTGCTCCTTTGGGAAGATTATTCAGAAAAATACCCGCACAAAGTATTTTTCAGCTTTTAAAGGCTTCTCCTGGAGCTCAATAGCTCATCGGAGATATCCTTGATCCTTCACACTTGGGTCTGTTATTTGCTACTTTGTACATTGTTCACTGAGTATTGTATCTGTTCAATGAAATTTCTCAATTTATTTGTAAGTCGTGGATATACCTGAAGACTCCGTTCTTTTGCTTAATCAATATCACTTGGACTAGTTAACGAATTGTTGGTTTGATGTTTCTATTTGTTCTCCGATATTGTTGATATTTAATATTACTACTATTCTAATTTTAGTATTTTATCGTAATGATACAGGACATAATAGCTCGTTTTGGTAGGCAGGAGTCAATGCCTAGTGATTTCTTTACGGATTTTGTGAGAGTGGCTCAAGATGAGGGCCGTCACTTCACCTTGCTTGAGTCACGCCTCAAGGAACTTGGATCTTTCTATGGAGCATTACCTGCTCATGATGGTCTCTGGGATTCTGCAATTGCTACTTCACAGGATCTGCTTGCTCGTTTGGCAGTTGAACATTGTGTTCATGAGGTATCTGTAGCTGTGTCTCTCCAGATAAAGTATAAGAAGTGTTTGTTTTGAGGCTTAAACATTTGATTGGCTGATAACGTAATTTAGCCCAAAAAAAAGAAAAACACCCTCCTTTTGTTTTGGCTTGTCCTTCCAAAACTTGCGCCGTCAAACTTTAACTGATTGAAAATTTGCCCTGAATTGTTGTATCTGTTGAACATGTAACTTTTCGTGATTTTATGCAATGTCACTTGTGACCATTTGGTCCAGTGGTAGATACATGGAGCATTTGCCATGGAGGTCATAGCTTTTCGTCAGTTTCTGTCTTTCATCGTGTTCCCTGCCCACAATTTAGAGTTGCACTCTGCCACCATCAATGGTAATCCAATACTATCTTTGATGTGCAGGCTAGAGGGCTCGATGTGCTGCCAACAACTGTATCTCGTTTCCGAAGAGGAGGTGATGATAAGACTGCCGATCTATTAGAGCAAGTGGTTTATCCAGAGGAGATCACACATTGTGCTGCTGGAATCAAGTGGTTCAAGTACCTCTGTTTGAGGTCAAAAGATCCTGAAATGGCTTCTGATTTCGTGACTGGGAATGAAGCTGAAAACAAAGAGGCTGAAATCAGTGGAGTTACCCATGATGAAGTAATTCAAAGGTTTCATTCTGTAGTACGGAGTTTCTTCAGAGGGCCACTGAAGCCACCTTTCAATGAGGCAGCACGAAAAGCTGCTGGATTTGGTCCTCAATGGTATGAACCTCTGGCTGTCAAAGAGTTCTCTGCGTGAAACATACTTTACTGTTATTGTCCCTGTTTAATTTAGTCGCTTTCTTCTTGATAATTTTTTTTTGGGTGTAATTCCTATGCTATTGGAACTTAGGCTAGACTAGAAATGCATTAGCCCTTTACAAAATATATGTCAGAATGTTTCAACGATATCATAGTGTTTCGCAAACAAAAACGAACGTTTATAAAGTAGGAAATCATTTCATCTTTCAAACAGTTGGGAATTAATGTTGATTTCATCTTGGTAAATTGAAAAACCGAGATGTTTACGTCAACCTGTTTCCCTGATATTTTTTACCATGTAATCTGAAAGTTCAAACAAGATTTGGCACTGCACTATAAAAATTCTGAAGACTTTTAAGATGTCTATTTTCCTATTGATAATTGTCAAGTACTAAACTGTTCTATACACTGTCATGTATTTCCACAACAATGCACAAATACAGGAACCATTACCAGAATCCAGATATACAAATACAACTGCATCTTAGATTAGAGGACATTTATAAAGAGGGATTTGTACTATGCCAGGTCGGTATCGGCTCAATGCACTTACAACTCACAAAACGCGTTGGATCCATATGTGGTCTCACACCTTGGCTATGATTTTTGGTTCACGAATCCGCCTAGTAAGTCAAAACCAATTGTCATCTAGCCCATCACACAGGTACATAGATGCGTTTCGGATTTGTCTAACAAAACCAAACCAATGCATTATTAATGGGGTACCCTAGCCTAACAGGGCTATTTACCCAGGACCACCTTAGTACAATATTAACTTCTTACCCAACTACTAACAACAATAATACGATGTAATGCTTGTCCAACAATAGACAATTCCATCATTCTAATCTGCCATTTTTCCGTCCTACCATGTCTAGTTAGTACATCAAGTAGCAAAACACCTTTCATATTCATTACACAGACACTATAATTAAACACCCATGCTCTGAAACTTAATCAAGATTATAGCTTGTCAATACGCATCCACAACACAAAGATGAATATCTTTTGGACCAACTTCTGTTAGAAACAACTAATCTCATTGGCTATGTAGGGGCATGATGGTAATAGGCATCTTCCTCTTCATTCGAACCGTTGGGAAGTAGATTATTTCATCTTTCTCCGCAGCATCCCATCTGCGTACATTACATACATACAACAAGCAAACACGAAAGTTCATGTTATCTACGTACTAATATTCGTTAATCACTAAATATAAGGACTCCAATTGGGTTAAACTGGAAAATTATTCTAATGTAGATATAAACACACATGCAATGTTTGGCTTAAAATCTCCAGCTAGCAGGGTAGGCATTTTTGTAAAGTTTTGGTGGGATGCATGCAATAGTGTATTTACATGAATTTATTAATTATTTTGTAGACATAAAATTAGGTACGCGATTTACCTATATGTTGTAGAGAAATGGTGAAGGAATATCGAGATCTCAAGGCGCGAGAGCTCAAGACCAGGGCATAGCCTTTGCCCTCCACCAAATGGCGTAAAGAGATTGCTACTTGCAGCACTTCCTGCATTCTGTAGTAAGCAAACATAGAAACCACAGTAAATCTCTTGGATTTTCTTAAGCAATAAACTTTGCTAGTTATTGAGCTATAACAAGAGAATAATTAAAGCTTATTCTCATTTCCTGATTTTGATTAAGCAATATTAATCATATCGAAAAAACATGAAGAATATGTTATGCAAGTAGAAGGCCCTTAATAATATCTTCCACCTGAGAATTGGATCCTATGCAAACTTATGGATTGTAGGCAACAGTCACATCATACGTCATCCAGACTGATGATCTATCATAATCATAGGAATTAGACAAGCAGGGCTCACCTTCCATCTCCAGGGATCAAATTCCAGAGGGTTCTCATAATTCGTCTCGTTCATGTGGACAGAACTCAAGGAAGCTAAAATACCCCACCCTTTTGGAATTAAGTAACCTGATAATGTGATACATGCAACAGTTTATTTTCATTCCAGGGTCTTCTCTCACAACAAATGTACTCCAAAATATACCAACACGTTAATGATCAAAACGAACCTTTTATTTCAACATCTTTGAGAGCTTTTCTCCACACCGCGTTGATGATATTTGCCAGTCTAAGAGTTTCGCTAATAACCTGTTGGAAATGAAGAAAGTAGTAAATCAACTGATCCTAGTAACCAATTATTAGATTTATGTTGAGTTGTATATCGAGAGCTAGAGGAACTACATTTTGTGTGAATTCTAGTGACATATAATCAGTCCATGAATACTGTTCGCAGTTTCTTTCCTTTCTCTTCTGGAGCTCCATGTTCTCTTCCTGTCAATGTATTTGAGTTCAGTAAAAAAAGGTCATATTAGGCTGCATATTTGAACCAGTTCATAGAATCACAGAAGAGCAAATAGAAATAGGATTCTATTTTCTATCTTATTGGTAAAATCAGCGAAATGCAACTTGCAAGAGGTCATTTTCACTAATGGTTCACGATGTGAGTTTGTCCTTGTTGGTAGGACTTAGGAGGTTGGAAACTATCACATGAAAACTGGTATTGTTTAGGACTCTTAACCAAGATGAAAACATAAAATGCAACATATCGTGTCTAACATCAATCACAATGTTACCATGCCTTGTGAACTATGATATATACTGGAAAAGTTTTGAAATGTTATTAATCTGTGCTCAGGGAAGTGAAAACGGCTGCAGCGTCTCATTGTGAAACCAAATTTAAGTTAAAAAAATATTAGAGATAGGCTTAACAAAATAAATTTATGAAAGTGCAGCAGAATCCAAATTATTATCCCTCTATAAAACATGTGGGCGGCACACATTGCTATCTCCCACGTGAAATCCATATGTTCCAAGAAAAATCAAAATAAGTGAAACGACATGAAAAGCTATGACTTCCACAAACATAATTCCATGAAGTTGACCTTCTTACCCCACTGAATATGATGTGTTGCACTCCCCTAAGAGATTCCAACAGTTTCTTTTCAACAAACTCGATTCCTACTACTACACCGTTCACAGAGAACTGTAATCAATATGATTAGACACTAGCTAGTCATGAAAAGGACGAAGTTGAAGTGTACGTACCACCAAACATGCTAGTGCGACAGGGTTATCGGTTAGAAACTTGACAGCTAATGTCATGGCCGTGGGCACAGTCTCTTCCCCTGGAATCATCATCTCTATGATGTTTCCGCTGATAGAATCTACCGGAAGCTGCTGCAACTCGTCTGACTCTCCAGTATTGTCACGTAGGAGCACATCAATCGCGTCATCTGGGAACTCTTTGTTCTCCATGCTACTTTTCCTCTCTTCTATTATTTTGCTTACCAATTTTAGCAATCTCTTCTTGGCCTATGGACAAACGATACCAAATTATTAATCACAAACTAAGTATGTTGACACAGGATTCTCATTATTTACAATCTACCAAAGCCTGTATATCGTGAGGTCCACCATAATTTTTTCACACAGATATTATGTAATAAGTCTAAACATGCAAAGTTATTACCTGTAATGATTTATACAGCCTTGTCCCGGGAAACTTTATTGGTATACAAATCAAGCCCTTTATAAATTCCTCGAATTCTCTCTTCAGGAAGTTCATGTCGTCACCTGGACCAACACTCAACAGCACCCGCACCAGAATTTCAAATGTAATCTGTTGTATAACATACAGTGTAAGTTGCTATTGAGCCACGACCTAATCACAAACATATCTGTATGGGAGATATACATTTCCAAGTTACGAAGACATAATTGCACCTTTTTAACTTCAGCTTGAAGATAAACACACGGAGTCTTGGTCATCCAAGTTGACAGGGAGTCCTTAACAGAGTTCTCTATGTCTCTGGTGATACGGGCCTTAAAATGTGGCGATTTCAGGAAAACTCCAATCGATGCATGAAGTCTCTTGTGCAAAGCACCGTTTGTTTGCAATATAGAAGACTTTCCAAGAAGCTCAGTGATAGATTTTGGATAACAAGGCATAAACACATTACCATAGTTCTGTAAGATAACTTTGTTCACTTCAGGGTCAGTTGACACTATAATCGCCTTTCCTAGAATGTGTGTTCGGAACACATCTCCATACCTGATCATGCACGTACATAGTAGCATCAACATCTTCAATCTTAAAACCTGGATTACGCAATCAAGCTAAACCTTGGTGCATTGCAAAATTGCAATGTGCCAATGTTGACCAGTTACATTTACAATCAATAATAGCATCACCAAGAAGTTGAATTTCATTAGACATATGTCCAAAACCGAATTAATGCGGAACGAATTGAATTGAATTGAACTGGAGATTGATTGAAGTGAATTTTAATCGATTAAAACAAGGGTTTGAAACTTTGAATTATAATAGTAGCATCCAATATCCATGCATTTGAATAGTTAATCTCAAGGGGTCAGAGCAGGTGGCATGTCAAGTCAATTAAAAGCAACCAAACAAAATTATTCAATTACTTATGCTACACCTGTTCCCCAGAAATCCTAATATATAATCCCTTGCCCCAGGACTTCTATAATTTCTATTATAATTTTCTGACTCCGTCTACACCAAAGAACTATACCAACTTTATTTCATTGGCTATCAGTTAAAACTATATTAATGTTTGGCACCACTCACCCACAAATGGTAATTTCATAGGGGTCATTTGAATGACCTGAGTGACCCCAAGTAGCACGTACAATGTTAGTTCTACATTAGTGATACTAATCTGTTCTCCAGGAGTAAGGGAGAGTAATAGGCACTTTTCTTGTACAACTATAAGTGACGGTACTCGTATACTTACATACCAATGGACATATGGACACGGTAATTACCCAAGCAAGTGATTGAAATGAGTGATAAATTTAAAAACATACTAGCTATTTGGTGCACTTCTTCACAAATTCATTCATATTAACTTTGATCAAACATTAGTAAAGGTGACATTTAAAGGTTTGCATGGGGGTGCACATAAAATATAATAAGAAGGGTATGACAGACACAATATTACTTTGACAAAAAATGTTATATTTAAGATAAAAGTCAAATAGTGACAAGGTAGTAATAAAAATCAACGACATTGGTCATCTCATCTCTAATTATTATTATTATTATTATTATTATTATTATTATTATTATTATTATTATTATTATTATTATTATTATTATTATAATAACATTCCCGCAGAACTCTTCTCCTCTATTCTTCTTAATTATTGTTGTTGTTGTTATCCTCCTCCGTTTGTTTCCCTATTTTTGGAAATTATACACAAAAGATGTTCCGGAAATCATAAAAAATCTTTATGCACTCCTATCATGCCATTCCTAATTTAAGGGCATCTTGAATTTTTCTAGCAAATATTGCATGAACTTTCATAGTTTCCCTACTAAGAGTAAATATATATCTCAAAAAAGAAAGAAAGAAAGAAAGCATCTATTGTTTGTTTGTTGTCCCTATGCATTTCTTGTTACATTTAGAAGAGTAATACTAAAACAGAAGAAAGGGAAGGATAGTGTTAAGAGTAAAACAGAAAAGTTCTTTATGCAAGAAGTTAAATAGATACAAGTAGTATAGGTCTCAACTCAATTCTCCTTCTAAGTCATCCAAAACCAACTCAAAATGTAGATGAATATTTTTTTTCATCAATGTTTGTTCAAATGATTTCCTCCATGTAAAAACTTGCAATGGAAGAGCCGTCCCCGACTCTAAATAATTGGTCCGATATTAATGCAGATTTTCAATATTTAATATTGTGATTCGTTAGTCACCCGTACGTAGTAAATATGCTTAGTATTGTAGAATTTTAGAATGGTTCAATTTAATAAATCAAAATTTCCTCAAATTACAGTAGTAAAATTCGAGAGATTTAAATAGTCAGTACTCAGTACAGATATAGTACATGGATTTTACAGAAAATGCAATATACTGTTATAAAAAAAAAAATTCTACATTTCATTTAACTTCTTATACTTCTTTTAGAACTGGAATTGACAAGTTCATAATGGGATCTTAAATGCGACAGATTTTATGATATAAAAACTAGCACTAAAGATTAAAGTTGCACACACTGCACATGATGTTAAGGCTACTAAAACTTAACTAATTCATACTTTAATTTTAAAGCATCACTTTTTATTATATATTATAAGAACTGATTTAAAAGTTAGAATTAAATATTGCGCATATCCCTCTCATCATTCCAAAACCTAACCTTTATAACAACCTCTAACCATTTTATGAATATTTATGTGACCATGACCACCATGAAAAACACACAATTCATGATCATACACATATATGCGTCTCACATGGGAACGTGTATAAAATAATCAAGAAAATCAAGATAACATAATAGTATATTGTATATATATTTAAGAAATTCCTGATTTTGATTAACACAAAATCTATCTCATATCATGAGTGTATGATCCGTCTCTACATAAAAATAGAAACCGTCCCTCGTCTTTCAGTGATTAAAAGAAAATAAAATTTCAATGGTTTATACACCGACGTTATTATTAAAATATATATGTGCTATGATCTGATAAATTTTTAATGGTTTCTGTATATATTATAAAATTCAAGATAAATGTATGAAAAAAGAAAACAAATAATACTAGTTGATGATGATATATCTTACAGAGCTTTGCGTTTTTCCATGAAGCTGACAGGATTGGAAGTGTAACCAGATGCTATGAACTCCAATGTTTCTCCTATCAATGGCCAACCTTTACTCCCTTTTGGTATGATTGCCATTTTCTCATCTGATGATCTCTTCTTCTTCATCCTGAAATCTTCTATTCTTCTCAACAAGAACCAAGCAACTAATGAAATAACACCAACAACAAAGGCACACAATCCTTCTGAACAACAACTCATCACCATCTTCATTTTTAAGCACCAACACATGTGAGAGAAATGATCAATAAATAAGGGAGTTTTTTGTTTTCTTTCTTTGTGTGTGAGAGTTAAAAGGAATTGGAGATTATAGTGATCACAAAATTTTCTTGAAAATGGAAATAGAATGGGGGGAGAGTAATAGTGTTTAAGTAGAATAGCTGTGATGGGGTCTCAGACCTATACACTGCACACGTGCACTTCTTTTAAGTCATACATATACATATTATAAATAAATTTAAATATATAAATATCATGTTTATAGGTATGGATAATTCAATTTTAGCATAAACATGGATAAAACTCAAACTTAAATTTAAATGGTACAATATTTAAGAATAAAATCAAAGCCAAACTTAAATTTAAATGGTACAATATTTAAGAAAAATCAAGGTCACTAAAGTTTGGTTAATCGAATGTGAATGTAAATCAAATTAATGTAATATTTTGAGTATAATATATTGGTTGAGAAATAAATATAATTAATAATTAATAAAATATTAAATTTATACCAATCAATTAAAAAAGAGAAAAATATTAATACAATTTTATTGATATTGATATATTGGATATATATATCATATTTGGAGTTAAATATGAGCACTTATCTAATGTTTTAGGGCCTGATTGACATGGCACTCAAATGATCATTTAAATGAGATTTTGATGAAATTGTGTTTGGAATGGGATATTTGAAGTGTATTTTAGGCCAAATTAATGTTCATCGAGTCAAATGGAGCGATTTGAGTGCTATGCCAATCAACCTCTTAGATATACGAGTTATATTTATTCCAAAAGTTGTAATGTATTAAGTGAGGATATTTTGATGGGATGGATTCGTTCGATTTGTCAATGGACATTATTTGATGGAGGGAAGGAGAGTTAAATGCGATGGAGTGGATTTATGGGGGACTGAATCTTGTTACAAGATTTGAAGGTCATAAATGATGTGGAAGAGATATCATATCACAGCCAGAGAAGAAAATGAAAGCATTGAGTAATTGCTTGTGTTGGGTCCAACATTTTCCGCACGACTTATCAATTTGTCTTTTCTTTACACACTACAATTACATTTAACACGAGTAAACCACATAAAATACACCTCATTCATTAGTTAGTAGTGTGAAACTCTTTTAATTATTAAAATTACATTAAATTTCATCAATTTATATTAAACTCAACGTAACATACCCTCACTATAATTCCGTTAATTTGGACCTAACAAAGTTAGTTGAAAATTTATAAAAAATAAAATATCTTTAATATATATATTCCCTCCATCTCAATTTGATTGTCCCATATTTTATTTTGGTTTGTCCCAAATTCATTGTTCAATTTTCATATTTAATCCTTTTCATACCACCCATTCCAATATTATTATAAACTAGAGTTAGTGCACCGAACTAAACACGGTGCCCGTACATAATTACACTTGCATTGTG
>JAYMSP010004116.1:0-17280 GCA_036897095.1 Plantago elongata
ATATTTTAATGGTATATATTGAGTTTTGGAGGTTGACATAGTCCTTGACGTCCGGACTAGAATCTGGGGCGTTACATCAAAGTTAAGCGTGCTAGCTCTGGAGCATTCCTAGGATGGGTGATCAACTGGAAAGTCTCACGGTTCGAGCACGAGTGAGGACAAAGTGTGCGGGAAAGGACATGTGTTGGTACAGTTGCACCAGCATATCACCCGGAGGGTTGTCCATAAGTAACCGCGTCGGACCGCAATGGGTCGGGTCGTTACAAATGGTATCAGAGTCGTTCCAACCCAAAGCCCACGAGGGGTGGACAGTTGGTTGGACCATAATGCGGGGGGAACGGTGCACAATTTAAGAGCGGGTAAATGTAACGTTCCAGAATTTCAAGTCAAAACCAAGAGCTTAAAGAGATTGAGAACGTTATTTAGGTCAACAAGGTGTACCTTTCTTTTCGGGAATCCACCTAGGAGAATTCCAAAATTAAGCGTGTTTGCTTTGAATCAATTTTAGGATTGATGATCAACTGGGAAGTCTCCCGACTCACATTCAAGTGAGGACAAAGTGTGCGGGAAAGGATATGTTTTGGTACGGTGGAGTCAGCATGTCACCCGAAAATGTTTATGAATAACCGTGCCGGCTTGCAAGGAGCCGGTCGTTAAATACACATTAGGTTGATTCCGCTCCTGACGGGTGGAGTAATTCCAATCAATATTACACATGATATTTTCACCATACCTGCTCATTAATTTGTAGTTGGTATTAATGATTGTTAACCGGTTTGATATTTACAGTTCGTGTTACTGGTTCTTAGCATGTTTAATATGAAAATTGTGTGAATTTGAATTAAATTTATATATAACTTTTAACATGAAAATGTAACTAAATTGAAATTTTTGTGCCAAATAAACACAATTGTTCAAACATATAGATTCATCGGAGGTGACAGTAGTTGACAATTCTATACTACGTCGGTTCAATATATCGTCATGTTTAAAATATGTGACAGGTTCAAATATATGAATATAAATATATCTCAATGTTCATAGATTCCATAGGTGTTCAATTCTTTCGTTACGCAACTGCTGATCATATAATATCTTCTTTATTAAACTACGGTAAAATTGTAACAGGTCATAAAATAGTACATTAATTTAAAACTCATGTGGTTCAACAATATGCCAATGGACACATAAGCATATGCTTATCAAAGATATTAGATAGTCCCCGATGACAATTACAGAAGAAGAAATGGTGGGTAAAGATTTCCATTCAATTTTTCTATTTTACCTTATAATTTTCTTCAATCGATTTATTTAGCAAAACTACCTAGTGCTTGACAAATTAACAGAGCTAATTTCTTCAGAATATTAAGGAGGGAGGAAAATATGGAGGTTGGAGATGGCATAAATGGTGGTGGATGATGGTTGAAAATGGTGGGGGTTATTTTGTTATTTTATTAAAGTTGAGGGAGAATTATTGGATTAATAATGTAATTTATGAAATATTTGAATCTAACTCTAATGCATAGTAAAATGAAACTTATAAATAGTAATCAGTTAGCTTATTTTTTATAAGTTTTCTGAACAAGTTTATTAGTACTAAATTTATTACGAACATATATTCTTTAAGTTGATAATTAAACAAGCTAATAAGCGTATACCGAGCAAAGATTATATAAAGTATATGTATAAAGTTTGTGAAATGATCATGCATGTCACCGATATTAGTCCTATGGCTTGGCTCGAATCCAACTCGAGTCAAATGTTGCAATACTCAGCCGGCTCGTTTAATATCATTAATCTTACCCTATTCATACTCATACTTATAAAACGTCCTCCTGATTCATGTGGTCCGCAAATGGGAAATTTCAGTAAATTCTTATAATTAATACCCAAACGATAAGGATCTCTTCTCACATAAATTGATAGAATATACAAGTACACATGTATCTGCAATCTCTATATATAACGACATGTAATCAGTAATCTCTATAGCCGAGACCACACCGTCTCAAAATATTCACACAACAAACAAACAAGAATGGTTCTTTCACTAATCTTCCTCACCCTGATCATCACTCTCTTCACCTCCTACCACCTCTACCATCGCTCCCGCCACAACCTCCCACCCGGCCCACGGCCCCTACCCTTTGTTGGCAACATCTACGACCTAAAGCCGGTCCTTGTCCGCTGCTTCGCTGAATGGGCGGATACGTACGGGCCCATTTTCTCGGTGTATTTCGGGTCACAACTAAATGTGATAGTTAACTCACCGGAGTTGGCAAAACAAGTGCTCAAGGACAATGACGATAAGCTAGCGAACCGGAACAGGACAGATATGATTAACAAGATTAGTAAGAACGGAACGGACATGATTTGGTCGGATTATGGGCCTCATTATGTTAAGGTTAGGAAGCTTTGTACGCTTGAGCTTTTTACTGCGAAGAGAGTCGAGGCGTTGAGGCCGATTAGGGAGGATGAGGTCACTGCCTTGGTTGAGGCCGTTTACAAAGAGTCTACAGGTACTAGCTATTTCTTTGCTAGTTGCACCGTTTTTTTCAACTTCATATATAGGTTTCATAACTAAAAAAAGTCAACCAATATAAACAATTAAGAAGCGGATTGATTTCTCCAAATCCCTATGTAGAAGTTAAAACCCCTCGCCTTTTTTAAATTGATTTTTTTAGTTTACGTTTCAACTTTAATACTCCTTCGTCCCAATTTGATCTTTACATGGTTCTACATACGAATTTTAAGGAAAAAGTGGATAGATAAGACTATTTCTTTTCAACTGAAATTTACTCACTAAAGTATAGTATAAATTGTAATTAAGCAAAGCTAAGCTGAACTGAAGTAATTTTAAGTTGAAGAAAAGAGAGTTTAAGAGAGAGATTGTAATAAAATAAAGTGAAAATAAAGTATAAAAATAATGAATAAAGTACGAGAAATAGTGTAGAAAATATAATAGGTGTTATTGATTTAAAAGTATGTGAAAATGAAATTGAGACGGATTAAAATAAAATACGGGAAGATGAAACTGATACCGAATTCAAAGGTATAATTTAATCCATAAATGTTAAATATCAAATGTTCAGTTAAAGTATAATTAAGTTACAATCAGACACATCTATATTCTACTTCTTTTATCCCGGAAAGAGCTTGTCAGTTTCTGTTTTAAATGTATCAAACAGAACTTCTCATTTTTATTTATCACAATTATTCATTCTACTTTACCGTTGAATATACTAACAAGTAAACATATCAACATTATTGTATCAATCTTCCAAGTTTTGAAATCAACTTGAGAGATCTAGTAGAATTATTTCATCCGAAAATAATATATACTTTATTTTCTACATTCAAAAATTAAACATCAAACTACTCCAGAGAAGGAGGAGGATAGGGAATAACTCTCTCTCCTTCAATATATTTTTAGGAGTGATTAAAAATAATTACAATGAAAAGTTTAAGGGGCTGATTGCCATAGCATTTAAATCGTTCAATTTGACTCGATGAACAGTGATTTGGCTTAAAATACACTTTAAATACCTCATTTTAATTCCATTCCAAACACAATTTCACCAAAATTCCATCCAAATGGTCATTTGAGTGTCATGTTAATCAGCCCATAAATGTGACTTTTCTATCCGGGACGGATGGAGTATAAAATATTGAACTATTTAAATTAATGTTAGAACATAAACTGCTCTACTTCATTTATGTTTGCTTTGGGCTTGCCTCTTCATAGTGACTAACAATATGTTTGGCACGAAAGTATTAAATTTTAATTGACGTTTAATGTTGATGTTGGAAATGAGAAGAGAAGACAGACCAAAATGAGAGTAATTTTGAACTAAAGAACACGCGAGGTTAGATGTTAAAATGAGATGTTTGTCTGTCTTTATTGTGGAAGTTTCTCATCACATTATTCATCACTCGGATATTATTTCTGTCCAAATTCGAATGAACTCATTATTCATCACTGGGATACATACAATTTAGGAGTTTATCATGCCCTAACATTTATTATTTGTGTCCAAATGTTGGATATATAGCTTATAATATGGTTGGTCAACTTGGGAAAATTGCCAAGTTTGAGGCTGCGGTGGCGATAATAACATTACATTCATTATTGTGTTTAATGGTTGGCGTGACGCAAACAGCTGTGGTCTTGCCCCACTACATCACTATTCCTGGAAAAAATCTTTGATTGAATCAGAAATATCGAAGGAGTATAAATTTTGCAAAGACGACAAAGTTGATATTTACTTTTCCTGCTGAGTAAAGAAAAGTATATGGAAGAGAAACTTTCAGGTGTGTTCGATTGTTTCATTTGCAGAATCCGGGTCAAATGACTATAATTGAATTCGTTTTAATATTCTTGAATTGATCAATAGTAATTAAATTACTATGTAATAGTAAATATTAATATTTAAGTATACAATTATAATTATATTGAATTAACCTAATTGGAGAAAATGACTATTTGAGAATTGAGTGAATGAGTTGATTGTGTCGGGTCAATTCAATATCCAACTACAATTTATTTCAAAGTAATTTATTTTACTCAATTATAGTTGAATTGTAGTTGTAAGTCAAACAAATAATTTTGAAGTTTATTTCAACATAATTTATATTTAATTTGTAAAATATTTGAGTTAAGTGTTCAAATAGTGACCTTGCATTTTCAAGAAATGATGTAATAAGGGGTGAAACTGACTATTTTATAAAATATTCATTTTAGGTTTGTGTAATCTAACATTGTACACCATTCATTAAGAATGAGATAAGGATAGTTTACATCAAAAGAATGAGATAAAGATAAATACAAAGAAATGAAAATAAAATAAGTTTGAATATGATATAATTTAAGAGCTGGAGAAGGAGAGTTTAGTTGGATCATGTAACTGGATCGACCGACTTTTAATCCAGTGTTGATATCAGAGTCGAGATTTATGGAAATTTGCATAGTAAGTGTTCCAAACATAAAAGGATAGCTACTGCTTACTAATACAACATTGGTCGATGAATTGCATTTTGGTCCTATAACTGGTGTCCACTTCTAATACGATCCTATAAAATTTTATCTAATTCAATTTAGAGCAAATTTTTAAGAATGTTTTTTGGTCCCTATGACATGGCTATTGACATAGACTCGAACTGGATTATGAAGCATTGAATTTGTATGAATTGTCAAATTCTACGCACTTCACGGCAAACTTTATGAATTAATGTCGAATTTTGAATTCTCAATTTCCGCCCAAATCGAAACCCTTAATCCCAATATCCTAATTTACACTAATTATCCCAATGAACTCTAATTCCCTATTTCCTTCCACCCTAATTCTCAAATTCATCCAAATCACGAACAAAAAATTCTGAAATTGTCACTAAATTCTAATTCCCTAATTCCGACTTTCTATTATGAGTCGAAATCGAACTCTTTGTGGAAAATATGTTGCCCGATTGCTTCGAGCGATTGACGATTGGGTATAATATGTTCGTAATTGTGTGAATTTGGTTTGTAATTAGGTTAGTTTTGTCTGTAATTGTTCAATTGGGTTGAACTTGGGGAGAATTTTTTATGGTAATATCTGGTTTGAAGCTTCAATTTTTCATAAAACTGTGACGTGCTCTGTTTTTATTCAGTTTGTTTGAAGGCCTAATCGAATAAAATAGTAAAAATTGCACATAATAAACCAAACCTAGATTTATGGAGAATAACAGAGCTAGTTGCCGCAATCTAGGTTTGATTTATGTATTTGATCGTTGTTAAGGTTGTTGGCGTATGGAGTCTAGAGTTTGGCGTGTGTTTTTTTATCTTGTCAGCACCCCCGTAAGTCATTCCGTATGAATACATGTTGTTTATACGGTCTTAGGACAAAAGACCATAGGACTCAAATCGAAGTGAATGTCTAGTTATAGGACCAAAATGCAATTCTCCATCATTGTTTACTTTTGCCTAGTATACTACCCATTTCCATTGCAAAACAGTAATCTTTGTCCAAATCAACAGAGAACACAGGGAAACCCATACTATTGCGGAAACACTTGGGATTGATGGCATTTCTGCATATAACAAGATTGACGTTCGGCAAGAGATTTATCGACTCCAATGGCAATTTTGACAAACAGGGCAAAGAGTTGAAGGATATCTTGGATGAAAATGTCAAGTCAGGTGCCAAGAGATCCTTCTTCGGCTTTATTCCAGGTTATAACTACATATTCAAGGACGAAGTCAATACGCTCGATATGCACATTAAGCGTTCAATCGACTTCACAAACACAATCATGGAAGAACATACGCGTGCGCGTCTGAGTACAGGGGATACCAAGAGCCATTTTGTTGATGCAATGTTAACACGCAAGGAGGAATATGATCTCAGTGAGGATACCATTACTGGCCTTCTCTGGGTAAGTTAGTGAAATCTTACCTGCTTTTCGATTCTGTGGATGTGTTAGTGATTACCCTTCATGCATTATCTTAATATGATTGGTTCGGCTTGTGCAGGACATGATTGCAGCAGGCATGGAAACAACCTCGATTTCCATTGAGTGGGCGATGGCAGAGATGGTAAGGAACCCAAGGGTACAAAAGAAAGTCCAGGAGGAACTTGATCGCGTCGTTGGTCCTAACCGTGTGATGACAGAAGCAGATATCCCCAATCTCCCTTACTTGCAGTGTGTAGTGAAGGAATGCTTTAGGATGCATATACCTACTCCATTGATGCTTCCACACAAGGCCAATACTGATGTCAAGATCGGAGGCTACGACATACCCAAAGGGACAACAGTAGAAGTCAATGCGTGGGCCATCGGTCGGCACCCATCCGCGTGGAAGGACCCTCTCGAGTTTAGACCCGAGAGGTTTGAGGAAGAGGATGTGGACATGAGGGGTAACGACTTCCGGTTAATCCCGTTTGGTTCGGGCAGGCGTGTCTGCCCGGGTGCAAAACTTGGAGTAAATATGGTTACCTCGTCGTTGGGACATTTATTGCATAGCTTCACTTGGGCGCCGCCACCAGGCGTGAAGACTGAGGAAATTGACATGATGGAGCGGCCTGGACAAATTACGTACATGAGAACTGCGATTGAAGCTGTCCCGACTCCGCGGTTGGCATCCGCAGACTTGTTCAAACGCATGCCTACTGGAACTGTATGAGCCTGTCAGCCTGTGTAGTTTTATATACTACTTCAGGTAATAATAATGCTAGCAAGCTGAGGTCTTTATCTTACTCTCAGGCTATAGTGCTATAGTACCTTTTTCCATCATCAGCAGTCCGGTTTCTTTTTGCAGTTCTTCAGTTCTGTGTTTCTATTTGTACTTTTTATTCAGACAGCAAGATGCTGCATACCTTAAATAAGAAAGTTCAATCCTCACAATGTACATCAGTGAAGTGCCTCCTAAGGTTTGCATCTGTTTGATTTGCCCACTGAAGTTTTACACTGGTGCGATTTACCCCTTCAAGTTAAATTTTACTGTGCAATTGACGCTCGCAAGAAGAGGATTACAACTTACAAGGGGTAATTGTACCGAATTTAAAACATCAATTTGGAAATATCACATGTAAACTTACTAAGCACTTTCACACAAGAGGCGAAACGAGGAGCATAATGCTTTCTTGCGTGGAAATGACCTTAAGTTGTATGCTGCATTAAAGCAGAACTCAGAAAATTTACGGCATATATGACTTCCTATGAAGAACAAGGACCCAAAGAAAAGGAGATATCGGTGTCCAATGGTGAATGTGAAGGATCAGCAGATGTATTTAGTATACGTATAATTTTGACATAAACCTGACGAAGCTAGAACAGTAAATTTCATGTAGTACTCCTTTTCACAGAAGAAAACCCAACAGAATTCAGAATGTGCATTTGCGAAAAACAGTAAAGCTCCTGGTTATTTTCATTTTCTAAACATTCAGAAGACATGTCTCTGGTAGAGATGCGTAGCTACATACTGATGCTTTGTAGGACACATGCTCCAGCCTCCAAGTCACCTGCACAAGTAGTGCTCTTAATGGGTAGGGTCCAGACCTACCCTGTTCAGACCTACCTAGACCCTTTAATATATAAGGGTCCGGATTCATACTCAGACCCAATCCGGACCTTGTTATTTAAAGGATCTAGTAGGATCCCGAGTAAGGGTCGGGTCTAAACCCTTATCGGTTGAGAGTATAAGGGTCCGGATCCGGATAGGGTCTAAAATTAAAAGGGTAGGATATGAACCCAAACCCTTCGCAGTTAAATGGGTAAGGATAGGGTCTTTACCCTACCCATTGAGAGCACTATGCACAAGGAAGGCCATAAACAGATTATTGTGGAGCTCAAATGTTATACAAACATCAGACAACAACCAGTAGCCATGAGCAATTTAAACCTTTAAAACACGAGCAAAATACATGTTTCGAGTCTGCATTCGTATATGAAGGAGCATAAGATTGACTTTATGAAGAGACTTCCAAATATGGACTGAAGCAAAAACATCCCCATTGGCAGCTCAAACTTAACTAGCAGGTCCAATCTAAAAAGTTCAACAAAACCATGTCTGAATAGTATTGGGTGTGTATGAATATGCAAAAAAGATGAGCCATCTCAATAAAGCCTACACAGACAGACAGGCAATACAAATCTTTCCTCAAAATTGAAGAGCTTGGGTATCAAACACCATAGCATTGCATAATATATAAACATACCGTGAGCAATGCTCAAAACGAGTGCATTAGAACAATTTTCACGATAGATACAGAAAGAATAAAAACCACAATTGCTATAGTTAACTCAAAATTTCTGCATAAGCCGAACTTACAAATGTTAAGCATGTCTCAGATGTTGCATAGCTCCATCTGGAGATTACTTGAGGGTGAGAATTGATGGCTGAATGTCTTGACGTAGATGGAATAACATGGATTGGTTACCTATTTGCAAATTCCATTGGAAGTTGTTCCGGTCCGAGATTGGAGTCTCATTTGTTCAGGCGTGTGTCTGCTGGAAATGCATGAGCCCATGGAAGATACAACTAAGCTGAGACATTGCACTTTTATTCATTGTTGGATCAAATACTGTGGTTCTTCAAGTCTGTAGTGTTAGAATTTCTTTTTCTGAGTTCACTATAAAAGTACTCCTTCACAGGAATGAGGAACTACTACTTCAAGTATACAGTCTAAAAACCATATCAAATTCTAATGGCTATATTTTTCATTAAATTTATGTTGTTTGAACTCTGAAGTACATAAAGCACAAGACTTGACCAAGAAAAATGGCATTTTTATAGACTAAAAACAAAAGAAATAAAAAGAAGAAAAATACAGTAAGGTAGACATGTATTCCGAAGATAGATTTAGGCGTGGGAACCACAGAGCCTGCTGATTTCGATCACCATCAGAAACTCATGTGTGGCTGTTACTTGGTAGGCACACGCTTGAACAAGTGCCCGGGCAACCTTGGAGTCGCAACAGCCTCAATCGGTGTTCTCATGTAAGTAACGGTTCCAGGTTGCTCCAACATGTCAATATCCTCAACCTTTACACCAGCAGGTGGTGTCCAAGTGAAACCATGAATCATGTGTCCCAATGTTGAGCACACCAAGTTGATAGCTAGTTGTGCACCCGGACAGATACGCCTGCCTGAACCGAATGGAATTAGTCTAAAATCGGTTCCTTTCATGTCAATGTCCTCCTCTTCAAACCTCTCAGGTCTAAACTCAAGGGCGTTCTTCCACAGAGTTGGATCCCGACCAATGGCCCAGGCATTGACATTAACAGTTGATCCTTTGGGGATATCATACCCTCCGATCTTGACATCGACATTGGCCTTGTGTGGAAGCATCAGTGGTGTTGGGGGGTGCATCCTAAAGCATTCTTTGGTCACACACTGCAAGTAGGGAAGATTTGGGATATCAGCTTCGGTCATCACACGGTCGGTACCTACCACGCGGTCAATTTCCTCCTGAATTTTTTGTTGCACCCTCGGGTTCCTGACCAACTCAGCCATTGCCCATTCGATGGTAATTGAGGTTGTGTCCATGCCTGCAGAGATCATGTCCTGCAATAGGCAAACCAGAACATTTTACAAACACAGACAAACAACAAACTCAGGAAAAACGTCATGCAAAGATATACAATTAAAACTTTTATTGTTATTTGCTACACTTACCCAGAGAAGGCCAATGATGGTGTCCTCATGAAGGTCATATTCCTTCTGAAGAGTTACCATAGCATCAACAAAATGGGTCTTGGATCCACCAGTCCTCTCACGTTCTTTGGCATAATCAGCCATAATTATCTTGGTAAAATCATCTGCACGCTTATTCTGCTTATCAAGCTCGGTAGTCTCAGCCCTGAAGAAGTAGTTGTACCCAGGGATAAATTCGAGGAATGATCTCTTGGAACCCAACTTGGTACTGTCATCTAGGATACTCTTCAACTGCTCACCCTGTTTGTCGAAATTGCCATCATCATCAATAAACCTTTTCCCGAAACTCAATCTTGTTATGTGAAGGAAAGTCATCAATCCCAGGTATTTACGCAGCTGCAATGGTTTGCCTGCATTCTCTGTCACAAATGATTACAACAAAACATTAGAAATGAAAACTATAAGTTCACAATGACACTTACAAAATCTAAGCATGTAAAATGCTGATCAGTTCTAATTGAACTCCTAACATTAGATAAACCCTTAAAGATTAGAAATCCACATAACTCAACTCATTACTTGAAAAAAAACCAAGAAAATAGCATTTTGTTTTCAATTGCCCAACAACTCTACCAAAAATAGAATAAACACAAACCATAATGATCAAAGCTGGATTACAATCCCAAGTCCTAAACCACCAAACATGCTCCCATTTAATGAAGTACACATCACACATGATACATCCCACACCAAATTTTGAAAATGTTTCCACTTAAAACCCAGAAACAACTTCCAATCTTCTCCATTATCAACTAACCTTGATGAACTCAACCTAGACATTTCGAAACAATCCAAAAGGGAACGTAACCTATACTCAATAGCCAAAACATTACAAAACCTCTCTATTTCCCTTTCTATCAAACCATAAGCAATCCCAAAACTCAATCAACACCTCAATCTTCTCTACATTAATTATCACTTATGCATCTTGTCTCCATGGATCAAAATCGTCCAAAAAACCCCACTTTTCACCATTTCCCAACCAATCAAGATGAAATCAACACAAATTCTCGATCCCCATTCCCCAGATCAGTTCTTTTCCCAACTAAAGAAAATGGCTCTTCCATAAAAATCACAAAAACCGAAACTTGATCACAGATCTCTCTCCCGACCACACAAATCTCCAACATTATCACTACAAGATCAAACTTTGACAGTAAACACAAACACCTTAAAGCAAAAAAAACTCAAGAAAGCAACATACCAGCCTTAGCAGTGTCTCTGTAAATAGACTCAACCATAGCAGTAACCTCATCCTCTCTAATCGGCCTCAAAGCCTCAACCCTCTTCATCGAAAACAGCTCAAGCGTACACATCTTCCTGACCTTCACATAATGAGGCCCATAGTCAGACCAAATCAAGTCCATCCCATTCTTGCTAATCTTCTTGATCACATCTGTCCTGTTCCTGAACGCCAGCTGCTGATCCTTGTCCTTCAGCACCTCCTTAGCGAGCTCCGGCGAGCTCACCACCACGTTCAAGTGGGACCCGAAGTGCACAGAGAAGATTGGGCCGTACTTCTGAGCCCAATCTGCGAAACAACGGACGAGAAGGGGCTTGAGGTCGTAAACGTTGCCGACGAACGGAAGTGGGCGGGGGCCGGGCGGGAGCTTGTAGCGGAACCGGCTGTAGAGGACGTAGGAGATGAAGAGGGTGGCTATGGTGAGGAAGATTATTGGGAGAGCCATTGTTGATGATTGACTTGGTGGTGGTGGTAGTTGGAGTGTGGGTTTTTGGGTAGTGGGGTATTTATATGGAAATGGTGGAGATGTGGTAGCTGAAGAAATGTGTATGTGACCTTTTTCTTGTTCAACTTTCGCCTATTGCGATTTTGAATAGAAGAATAGAAAATTTGGAAAGAATGGTGTTTGGTTTGATTGATGTTTTTGTTTTTGTGTACATAACCCAACTAATGCACTATAGGGACTTTTCTATTTTACTTGATAATGGTAACTACTTAACCTAACTTTTATAAGTAGAAATGTAACGGTGTATTATGGTCAGGACGGTATTTTAACGAATAAGTTATTAAAAAGTGAAGTCGATTCTAATATATCCATAGTAATGAATCCAACTTAGTACTAATTGTCAAAGATATCTCAGATACGTAGATGTGGTGTTAATCTAAAGTTGAGCGTCTAGTGTTTAAAACACCTTACTATGTTGTTTGAGATCTTACCGGTTCAACCTTCAAATTCTATTGGTGAGATTCGTTTGTTGTGAATAGGGTCTGGATGTTCATTTGGTGCACTGAGGACCTAACAAAGGTCAAAATATGCATTTTATGTGCATGTAAACGCGTTCTACCTACTTTGATTGTTCTTAGACATCAACATTTTGCTCTTGGAGGCTACTTGTCATGTTTGTGATTTAGGAAAAGAGTCGATATGTTGCACAGATTTAGAGACTATTGTTTTAGTTGTTGGGTGTGTGGGCACTACGCAGCTAAGAATGAATATAAGTTGGACAACGACTTTAGTAATGTGGACTTTGTTGTGTTAATAGAATCAAGTTTTTCACATGGGACTTGTAGGTGTAGCATCCTAAAGGCAGTTTCCAGCTTCAGGGTCCGTTTCCTTCATGATGTGTCCTACTTGGCTTCACAAAGAAACAAGCCACAACTTTAGGTTCAAGTTCCGCTCAAACCTTATTGAACGAGGTGACCTCAAGAAGCCCACTCGTATAACACCTCTACCTGAGACAATGTCATTCATGCAATTTTTGGGAAGAGCAAAGTGTTGCACAACCCTTTTCCCTTTAGGTAGCAAAATTTGTACCTTTGTGGACGATGGGCTCTAGAAAAAGAATGGTTAAATCTTAATTGGAACTCATTCCACAAAAAAACGATCATTCCTCAGCAAGTCAGCTGGTGTTTAGGGCTAGACACACACCTGCTTCCTAGCCACTTATTTCCATCTCTTAAATTATACTAGATTTGCTTAGATGTGCTAATTAGTCATGTTTAAAATGTATTTCATGATTTATATTTGATGTAGTATAAAAACAGTTAAGTCCTTTAACCTATAAATGAGTAATTCAGAGTTTATGTACTGTTAATAATTTTACTTCGATCTTGGGTGAGATTAAATATACAAATACGGAGTAAGGGGTTTGAATGTCTGATCATTTTGTGTCGGTTTGCCTTATACAAATGGGGCTTTGATTCAACAGTCTAATCGGGTGTTTGGGTGGGAACTCCAGTTTGAAAGACTTGGTGAGTAAAATATTGCAAGTAGTCTTTTAAAGAGAACTAAATAGATCAAGTGAGGGTGGTGAGATTACCCCGGACAACCCTAAGTGAAACATTGTGCATGTCTTTGATTGATTACATCATTAAGCAACCAAGATGGGCAAAAGTCCCAATCTTGCGGGAAAAAAAAAACCTAGGGGATACATTAGTCGGCGGGGGGGGTGGGGGGGGGGAATATCTAGATCATAATCAAATTGAAGCATCGCATGACTCCTTTTCTTAGAACAAAATATCCGCAATCTCATTTCCTTCCCAATAGACAAAACAGAATTGCACACCATGTACTTGATCTTGAAGCAATCTGATATCTCTAAATATTGCCCTGTGGAGGGCCACTGGCTCCGCCGTCCTGTTTACACAATTATAGACATAAGTAGAGTCAGTTTGGATAGTAATATTAGAAAAACCTCTATTAATAATGACTTGTAACCCATCACGAAGGCTAATGACTTCAGCAGAATTATTATCAGTTTTGCCAATGTATTTAGAGAAGGCATGAAGCACATGGCCTTGGGAGTTCCCAATAACTCCCCCCGGTGTGCCCCGAATTTTGGAGAGCAGAGCCATCAATATTTAAGCAAAGTTGGTCGGGATCAAGTTTTAACCATTGGCAAGAAATAGTATGGCTTTGCTGCGTAGAGCCAGATTCGTGTAAATGGTTTATTTTGGAACAAACCAAAATCTTATTCATATTATAATAATTGGTTGGTCTCTGTAAACGGCCGCATTCCGAGCTTTCCACATTATCCAAAGAACCAAAGTAAGATGATCACGATTTTCCTCAGGTTTTAAGTTAAAATATAAACTCGGAATGCACGTGAGGTTGTTGTACCAATTATTGTTAAAATGGATAAATCTAAACTGTTGAAAGGCATGGCACTCGAAAAAGGTATGCATAGTAGTTTCATGGCTTAGCTTGACAAAGAGGGCAAGTATCAGTACTCATAATGCCTTTGACAGCCAGTATAGAGAAATTTGGGATCATGTCATGGCAAAGAAGCCATATGAAGAATTTTATACGAGGAAGAGTGTTGAGATTCAAGATAATATGCCAAGGCCATTGAGGATGAGATTCATCAGTAGTGATTAGAAGATTGTAGGCGGATTTGACCGTGAATTTCCCATTCCTACTGTGTTGCCAATAGATAGAATCCTCAGTTTGGTAGGGGAATTCCAGTAAATTCCAAAGTTGTATCTAAAGGAATACTGGAGCAAAGGAGTTCAAATCCCATTGATTTTTGATGATGTAATTGACCACACTCTCATTTGGGTTAAAGTTGTTATTTGTTAAATTACTGAGATTGGTGTTTTTGAACCAGTTACCTAACCAAAAGGAGATTGGGGTACCATTCCCAATTATGATGCCAGTAGACTTGGCAAGGGTTGGTATAAGTTTTATCAATGAGTTCCAAAGCCAACTAGCGTTACCTTTATGTTCTGCATCCCAGAGATTACAGTTGGAGAAGTATTTTTGTTTATAAATGGATGCCCAAAGGGATTCTTCCTCATTAACAAGCCTCCAAAGGAGTTTATGTTGGAAGGCCTTGTTTAGATTGTACAGATATTTAATTCCTAATCCACCAAATTTTTTAGGCTTACAAACCCTTTTCCATTTAATTTTAGGTGGGGCCTTATTCCCTTTGGTACCATTCCAAAGAAATTTTCTATTGAGAGCTTCGATTTTTCGAATACAAGTGCTAGGGATAGTGCAAACGGACATCGCGTACGTGGGAATGGAATTGGTAACAAAATTGATAAGCGTTGGTTTACCAACATAGGAGAGGAATTTAGTGTACCAAACCTTGATACAACTATTAACCGATTTATAATACTCTCGAAAATGTTAAATTTCTTTTTTCCTAGAAGAAAAGGAATTCTAAGGTATTTGTCTTTTCTCTTATTCCTAGTGACACCTAAAATATCTGTTAATTCTTTTTGAAAGTTAAGAGGTATATTAGGAGAAAACAGAATCCTAGATTTGGCCCGACAAATAGCTTGTCTAGAGGCCTTTTCGTAGGCAAGGAGACATCTTTTAAGATTAGAAGTAGAACTTTTATTGGCCTTAATGAATAACATAGAATCATCTGCAAAGCATAGAATAGGTATTTACGGACCTTTAGGGCTAGCTTTGAGAGTTTGAATAAGTTTATTATTAACATTTTAAATCAAGATATGAACGAAAAGTTCTTGGCACATAATGAAAATGTAGGGTGATAAGGGATTACCTTGGTGAATACCCCTAGTGGGCTTCCATTTTTCATATAGGTTACCGTTCACTTTAACTTGGAATGAGGGGGTTTTAATTCAATTCATAATCCATTGTATAACCGTTGGAGGACAATTAAATTTAGAAAGCATGAGTTCAATGAAATTCCATTCAAGTCTATCATATGCTTTCTCGACATCAAGTTTGAGGCCGAAAAAATATTGTTTTGGTTTAGTTTTTTTCTCCATAGTGTGGAGTAGTTCATGGGCCATCATGATATTGTACGTGATAAGTTTACCGGGGACAAAGGCATTTTGGAATGGGGAGATGAGGCTACTTAATATTCCACGATTGACTAAGATTTTTGAGATAATTTTATAGGAAACATTACAAAAACTGATAGGCCGGAAATGGATTGGTTCCTTAGATCAATTTTAGAGATAAGAATCATGATCGTATGATTCAACTCATCATCCCAAATTCCGTTGAAAAGGTTCTTAGTATTTTCAGTTACCTTTGATCCAATTATTTCCCAATGGTTTGATAGAATTTAGCGTTAAAACCATCTGGGCCTGGGGCTTTGTCAGGCCCAATCGATCTTATAGCGTCCCAAATTTCATGATCTTCAATATCTTTGGAAAGGTCCAAGCCTTGTTGGGTTGATAACCTGGGAAGGGAAATATTAAGGAAAGGACCAACATCCACGTTAGTGGACAAATTTTGATTTTGGAAGAATTTTTTGAAAACATGGAGGATGTCATTTTGATTGATTTTCTAGTTAGCATTTTCATCTTTGATACCGTGTATGAAGTTAAATCATTTTTGGCTAGTTACAAAAGTATGGAAATATTTCGTGTTGGCATCTCCAAATTTTAACCAGCTTCTTTTGGATCTTTGGGCCCAAAACTCCTGGATGGTCTGGTCCACAGACATTAACAGATTTTTGGTCTCTTCTAGTCTCGGCCCAATGTTGAGAGGGTCCAGATGAACCTTTTCTTCTAAGAATTGGAGTCTTTTATTAAGATAGTTAATTTTGCATTTAAGATTTTTAATATTGTCAAGGTTCCAATTTTTAATGTCTTTAGCCAGGGAGTTACATATTATAGGCCAACTAAGATTTGGGTAATTATCTTGAGTGGTAGTAAGATTAAAGAGTTGGTCTTTAAAGTGGTTAGTGGTAGTCCAAGTGTTTTCAAATTTAAAGGACCTAGTTCTACTAATCTTAAGATTATTATTATCAACTAGTAATGCTTTATGGTCCGAGGTTTTCATTGACAAATTGCGGACAGAAGTATTAGGAAAGAGTTTAAACCAATCGGCATTAGTAACAACGTGATCTAACCTAATAGTAATAAAACCCGGACCATAATTCTTATTACTCCACATAAACTTAGGTCCGCAGCATCCCAAATAAATTACAGTCTGTTAAACAAGAACTAAATTCATTAACTCTACTCCAATTCGTTCTATCACCCCCAGATTTCTCAAATGGATGCAGATAATTATTAAAGTCTCCTAAAACAATCCAAGGGCAAGGGTATTTGCGGCTAAAAGAGCATAAAGAATTTCAAACCTGGAATTGCTAAGCATGGTTCGAGAAATTGTAAACTGCAGCCAGATTCACCAGAGCAGC